>JAVFBZ010186438.1:0-34523 GCA_032466195.1 Katharina tunicata
GTGAGTCTAACTCCGAAAGCTCAAAATACATTTTCAAAATGTACAAAGTGTTTTTTGTCGTTTTGTTTATAACAAACCTGCTAAGCCCCTAGGCGTAATTTGCTAAGCTGTTGACCAATCAAGAGACCAGGCCCTGGTCAGAGTAGTCACACCCCCAAACGTATGCTTATCCATTGAAATAAAGTATTTCTGCTGCTGAATATTCAGAAAGTCTTCGGAATACATTAACCATATATGGTATCCAGAGACAACTTTTTTTTTTTCTTCTTTTAGTGGCATTTAGAAGTTGGAAAGGTATGAAGAAAACAGGAGTTTTGTTTGGATAACAACTTCTTCATTTATTGTACATAACGTTTCTATCACATTTCAGATATTGTTTTCAAGTGAATGGTTAACATCAACAAAATTATATATTTATATAAACATAAGAGTTAAAGGTGTCATAAATGAGTAATAGTTAATAGACAGTGGTTGAGTAAACAGGGGTTAAGTTCTTTTATTGGAGAAGTCCTGCTGGTAGCGGATTAGCTAGTGGTATGCATTGGATAAGTCTAATCCTTTGTCTCGGTTAAGCTGTGGACTGAGTCTTTTGATTTGAATTGCCTCCTGTAGTTTTCGTTTTTTCATGTCTGATAGGTTGTGGTTTAATATTTGAGTGGTTTCCCATTTGATTTAATGGCTAAGGTTAGTTTGGATATGTTCAGCTAGTGCAGATTTGTTGTCTCTTTTGGTAACTGAGGTTTGGTGTTCTTTTAATCTGACGTTGAAGGGTCGAAGGGTTTCACCAATGTAGGATTGGTTGCAATCCCAGTCTATTTTGTAAATGACTCCGTTTGGGTTCAGGTTTCTGAGCTGGGTATTTCCTACCATTGGCCTTGATCATGTTTTTTTTTTAAGGTTGTGCCGCTGGAAAAGGTTATTTTCACGGGTGCCTGGGTTTGGAGAAGTCTCGCAACAGTGTGACTGGTTTTACCAATGTATGGTAGGGATATCAGTATGGGAGGACAGTCTGTGGGAGTGGTGGGTTGGGTGTTTCTTCTCTGAATGTTGTTATCCAAACAAAACTTCTGTTTCCTTTAAACTTTTTTTTTTTTTTAAATAAAACTAAATTTTAACCAAACATGAAGTTTGGGCACAGCTTCAGTATACAGTGGTTACAGCATGCAAGTTTCATCAAATGTCCTGCGACACTAACATGAACCAATGTAGATAGATAGCTTTGAGTTAAAATCTTTAGCTTTGGTCCATTCAGACCATACAGACCATTTCTTTTAGTAGTTTGACTTTAAATGCTCTATGAGAAGGATTTGATGATTAAAAAAAGGCACTAACCTCTTAAGCGTCTTAGATTACTTTTAAACAACCTTTTATTTCACAATTTTTTTGAATTATGAAAAGAGAGCATTTTGATTGGCTCCTGTAGACCTGACTTCATAGAAGGCAGAACAAAGCTTGTGTCAAAGTATGAGCCATGGTTCATAATCATTATGTTCTAAGTTTCAGTTTCCTATCTTAAAGCACTTGAAAGGGGAACAATCTCAAATAATTGCTTAGAACCTCCCAAAATGCCGCAAACTGACGCAATGTAACTTGATATAAAACTTTACACATTACCTGATTAGTGTCTTTAATGTGACTATGAAATCAGATTGACTGTATATTGTATATTGTACGAGACTAAAATTTGAGAGTTTAACCATGTTTTGGCTCCCCAGGGCATTATATAATAGATATAATAGAGACAATAGCGTACTTTGGGTAAACAGGAGACATGAAACAGACAATTACTCATATTGCAATAAGTATAGATGCTAGTATTAAACCATCATACATTGGAGATCCAGAACATTTAAAAAGCAATAGCTAAGGCCTCAAGGGGTTTGCCTAAAGCTAAAAAGTTGAAAATATGCGCTTTGTTAACTTTTAAAAGCCAAAATCGATCTTTCGATAATGTTTAAGACCTTTAATAGGTTGGAGTTGGTTGAATAGCCGGACTGTTGTCAACTAAGGTCACAGGCCAAATACAGGTCAGCTATGTGTCTTATAAACAATGGAAATTCCCCAAGCATTATATGTGGCTTTCACTTTTTAGGTATGCCTTGTTTTTTGTACTGCAGTAAATTCAAAATCTAGCCATCCCATCTCAGGGTCACCCGTGTATGATTTATACATGACTACACTACTAGCTATCATACAGGCTTTATTTAACAGCTGTAGCTATATTGGTTATATAGTTAGGTGTCTTTGAACACCTTCACCCCATAAGAATAACCCAGGATAAAATCACGGAAATCTCTAAACCTGTTACTTTGTAACTCGCCATAAAACGAGAACGGTTGCTCATAGCTTGTATACTTTTCTGAAGAACAGATTTATGTTGTGCTAATGGTGTTAT
Organism: Katharina tunicata; assembly: GCA_032466195.1. NCBI lineage: Eukaryota > Metazoa > Mollusca > Polyplacophora > Chitonida > Mopaliidae > Katharina > Katharina tunicata. The sequence goes on from JAVFBZ010186438.1 coordinate 2,396, forward strand.
GTCCATATTTCTATCTCTTCTACAAATTAAGCTACAGCATCTTGAACTTGAAGGAGTTTTTCCCGTTTATCCGGTTAATCCGGATAGACGGAATAATGAAACAGCTGTTAAAGGTAGAGCTTCTTATCTTTAATCCATATTTGCGGGCGACAATTGGATACGCACTCTTGTTTATCATAAATCTATACATGTTTTTGGAAGTATTTATATATCTAAGAATGAAATAATATGATATAATTCCTGAACCAAGCAGTATATAGGCCTATATTAAAATAATGGACATATTTATTTTGTCTTCTACAGTAGGTTTTGTATAAATCAAATTGATTTGTTTAGCTGATCTGTTTAAGCACATTATTGCATTTTGGTTTCCTCAGTAAACATTCTATTCTTACATTTGAATGTATTCAATGAAGGATGGTTGTGTACATGCACAACCACTAGTTTGCTAATATATCACAGAGGAACTACAGTTAGTCAGGCCAGTTCAGCCTGGCGCAAAATGTTATTGTTCATGGGTATAATTAGAGTGGCATCTCCCACTAAGGTGTACTCAGGTGGTGAGTAAAAGGTGTCCTCTTAATCAAATTAAGAACAAGATAAAGGGATTAAGGGATTGGTATATATTGGTATTTAGTGATAACGATTACTACACTATAAGTTATAATAAGCAATGTTCACCATGTTGTCTTAACATGTACATGTATAAAGGCAGCCTTCACTTTAAAAAAAACTTGTTACTTAAAATATGAGCCTATATCCATGATGAACATTTAATTCGTATGTTCTCCTAACTGGCTTTACACCTTTTTTTAGTTTTAATTAAATAATCTCTTTCAATTCATAAAATAATCAGCTCTGTGGAAATTCAAGTGATATGTATTATGCTGTCCAATAATTTGTTCACTGCAAAGCTGTTTTCTAGCACCTGCTTAAGCCGCCATTTTGTTAAAAAATAGACTAGAAAAATGTTTTAATGTGTTTTATGCTTCGAACCTGACAGCAAATGTTCACCTAAGTGGCACAGTTGAATTTGTAACACCATGAATTTAAGAAATGCTTCTGCCTGTATTTGTGCCGCGTCGGTCCTGCGCCATTGTTGAAAAGATAGGCTTTGCTTGCGATCAACCAGAATTCTACAGTTACTTTCAACATACACTTCAACACACGTTTCCTGTATGAGCATTCAGCACACATGATGCGAGATATGCCAGAAGATAATCTCACAATGGAACAGAACCCAGGCATGCCAGAACATAATCTCACAATGGCACCGAACCCAGATGATAATCCCGCCTTGGCACAGAACCTAGAAGATAATATTGCCTAAGCACAGAACTCAGACATGCCAGAAGATAATCTCACAATGGCACAGAACCTAGAAGATAATCTCTCCTAGACACAGAACCCAGACATACCAGAACATTATCGCACCTTGGCACAGAACCTTAAAGATAATCACTCCTAGGCACAGAACCCAGGCATGCCAGAAGATAATCTCACAATGGCACAGAACCCAGGCATGCCAGAACATAATCTCACAATGGCACAGAACACAGATAATAATCTCACCTTGGCACAGAACCTAAAAGACAATATTGCCTAGGCACAGAACCCAGACATGCCAGAAGATAATCTCACCTTGGCACAAAACCAAGATGATTATCTCACCTTGGTACAGAACCTAGAAGATAATCACTCCTAGGCACATATCCCAGACATGTTTGTTTGTTTGATTGGTGTTTAACGCCATACTCAAGAGTATTTCACGACTATGTGACTTTTCGTTGCCGGTGTATGGTGGAAAACCGTGAAGAAAAGTAGTTAAAACCACCCCGCGCACTCTGCAGCCATCGGAAAACTCCCCTTATATACATAAGGTCCACAGGCGGATCAAACCTATTATTGGTACAGTGAAGGGAGCTCCGTAGTCCAACGATAAACCACAGAGCCACGGAGCGGCCCACAATGGCACAGAACCCAGAAGATAATCTCTCCTAGGGACAGAACCCAGACGATGATCTTGCATAGGCTCAGAACCCAGACATTCCAGGAAATAATCTCACAATGGCACAGAACCCATATGATAATCTTGCATAGGCACAGAACCTAGAAGATAATCTTGCATAGGCACAAAACCTAAAAGATAATCTTGCATAAGGCACAGAACCCAGACATGCAATATGATCTCACTTTGGTACACGACCCAGAATAGAAACTCTTCTGGGCACAGATCCCAGACATGCCAGTAGATAATCTCGCAATGGTACAGAACTCAGAAGACTAACAAGAAATGATAAGTTCGAGTGGAGATTTGATGTCGGCCATGGCCATGAGTTTAATTCCATAATTTACTCGCAAGATCTCTGTATATTTGGGAGTCATTATTCTGCACAATTTCGTTTTGAAAAAGAGATATCTGTAATTCAATTATTGATATCTCTACTTCAATTAGATATATCAATAATTGAATTACATATCTCTAATTGGATTATAGATATCACTGATTCAATTATAGATATAACTAATTCAGTTAGAAATATCACTCATTCAGTTAGAAATGTATCTAATTTGAGGGTATTAGAGATATCTTTAATTGTGTATTACAGGATAATTTGGCCCTCCATAGAAAATAATCTCAAAATCTCAAAGATAATCTCGTATCATAATTCAATTCAGTTGAAATTATTTGCGTACCCCAAAATACATACAACTATGGAGTGGCCTCTATATTACAATAACTTATATCCAACCGTATACAACCTAATACAATATAATTTTACAATGTTATTTAAACCCTCTGGCTTACCAAACCAACCAAATAATGCAATGGTATATAACCCAGAAAATCTCAGTGTTACGAAACTGAGCAGGTGATCCCAAGATAATCTAACCTCACTCACTGTCAACATAAATATAGTAGATAGACTCACCTACAGAAAGTACTCTGAAGATAAAATCTCGCAGCACCTCTTTATCCTGTATAAATTCTATAGGAATGGGAGGTAAGGATGTGTTGCTCTGACCTCCAGCCGCTGGCAACCATCCCATACGCCACATCAGAGGAGGGGTCCTTGCATAGCTGTTAACAACAGGAAGTCTTCCCAAAGCTAACAAACAAGAAATAACACAAACTAACACTATCACAAACTTTTTAAATAAACTTAGTTAATTTGTAAACATCAACATGAATGTACAAAAAAGTTTCATATTTACAAATACAAATACCGGTACTGTAAAGGCAATAAACAAAAGACGTTTCATTTTTTTTCAATAAACAAATACTGTTTAGGCAATAAACATTATTTATGAGGTGAAACAACCAATATCAATTTACATTTGGACAGAAACAAGTATGATTGTACTATGGACAAGGAACTAACATATACTACTAGCTAAGTTCATCACTATGAGTGTCTGACAATCATGGTGTTGTAGAAAACATCAGACACTATCAAAAGAGGAGACACAACCTCGATTTGATGAGAATCCCCGCCCCCAACAGATTAAAGATAAGCCAGTTCCTTGTCTTACAAAAAAGATCATACAAATAATTACAAGTGACAATTGCTCTGATTGGTAAACGTAGGCAGTCAGGAATTCTTTCCTTGCCTGCCTCACAGCTACAGAGCCATGTTCTAAGACAGTGAAGAAGCTCTGACATCTCATCACAGGCACGAGCAAAATAATAGGAATCTGAAACAATGAAGTAATATTTTGTAATCAAATCTGACCAGAAACACTGTGATTATTTTAATAAATTGTAATGACAAACTATATAATTTTTTTTTTCAATGCAAAATGAAAGACTGAAATATGGCTAAATATATCTTAACTTTAAGAGATACTTAAGTAGCTTTATGAATATGGGCCCTGGCATGTGGTGCTGGTATACACTAAATCACATTCTAACAAAAAAATTAATTTCCCTTTCACTTATCCCAACAGTTTTATTAGTGGTAGAAACAGGAAGAATTTTAAAAACCATTGAATGTTGAAGTGTGTTCCTGATCTACATGTTCTTGATTTGAAAGAAGAGCCAATCTTTCTCCGGGCCGCACCACTACTGTAACAAACAAACAGAAAAATAGATGACTAAAATATTTCTGCCGCTGGCTACTTCTGTATGTTTGAATTTTACTTTCAGTCATCTTGAAAACAAATTTACAGAAGCAGATGTTCCTTAGTTTGGGATCTCCAACCAACCATCCATCACAGGATTTCCAGCATCTCAGACTTTTGCAAATCAGAGTTCTTAACATGATAAAATCTTGAGTTCATGTGGCCATAAAAAATACACATTTTATCGAAATGACCCTGTTTTTAATAGGAATTTAGTTCAATGTGAGAAGAATATATAATCTTACAACTTGTCTTGTCATGTGGCTATTTATTGTCACACATTCATGAGAAAGCCAGACAGCCTTACGATGAGAGTAGTAAACCTTTTAAGTGTATATTTATAGTAGTAAATTTTTACAGCAGGTGACTGTGATTCTAAATTGACAGTACACTTCTCAGTATATGCAGAATCATGAACAGTCCTTGTAACAGTATGTGTATATAGAAAATGAACAAATGTGTTTTATGCTGTGTTTTTACTGTGATTGGAGGTTGTAAAAAAGTGTAGCATTATGTTTGTTTGTTTGATTGGTGTTTAACGTCGTACTCAAGAGTATTTTCCCTATATGACGACTTACTAATCTTAATAATTTGCGTTGTCGGTGTATAATAAATAATAAATAAATAATAAACTTTATTTTACTTCGATAAAGCTGCATAGGCATATGCCTCTTTTCATGCAGGTCGAATAATAACAATACATTTAAACAATAATTACAATGAAAAAATAATAACAATGAATAAATGTTATACATATATACATATATATCTGTATGTTTAAAATGATCTACACATTTAAAACATTAAATTTAATTAAATACAATATAAATATATATAAATGTTTAAAATTTAAAGATCTTTAAAATATTCTTGTAGATAAAATTTATTGCACGATTTTTTGAAAGATGTAATAGTATCACACTGCTTGATGTGCCCAGGTAGAGTATTATATAGTTTTGGGCCTAGCGCTTTAAATGAGTTTTTAAAAACTTCCGTACGTGCAAACGGCACATTTAAAAGATGTTTGTTAGAAGAACGCGTGGATAAAGTGTTATGTTTAAAATTTAAGGAAGATGATATGTATGGTGGGGCTAACCCATGCAGTGCTTTGTAGACCAGTAATACAATATTATATTTATATCTAACAGATAAAGGATACCAACCTAATAATTTACACATTTCAAGTTTTGGCATGGAATAATCACAGTCTAAAATTAATTTCATACCACGAGTTTGAAGACTTTCAAGTCGAGAAAAGTCTGCCTTTGCACAGGTGGAAAACCGTGAAGAAACATGGCGAAAACCGCAAAACTTCCCTTATATACCTAAGGTCCAAAGGGGGAATAGTGAAGGGGGTTCCGTAGTCCAACGCTCAACCACGGTGCCACAGTGCGACCCTGTAGCATTGTGAAGGCAATTTAAGGCTTGAGTGAATGAGTAATAACCTAATTCTTTAACCATTTCAACCATTTCACCATTTCAACTGTTTATAGTCGAATAGGTAACATGAAATTAAACCACAAGCAAATTTATTAAAGGGCATAATCCAATTATAAATAATTAATTTATTATTATAGCCTACTGTATAGCTTATTAATTAGGAATGTCAAGCAAACGGCTTGAATGAAATGTTAATGATCAAACAGTACGTAATATCAGCGTATCAGGGTAAACAACTAAACTCACTGGCAAAATGCCTAGTCAGATGCAGGGGACTTTTGGTCAAGTTAAGGATGATGTGGGGAAGACCAGGTAGGGACTTTGAAACAATCAGACAGGAGAACCTTATATGCTGTAGATCGCAATTGTGATTTGATGAACTTTTGAAGGTTGCACCATGGGCTGTTGATAGAGGTTAATAGGTATATGTCTCTTCCATGGGATTTCGATTTATCTAAGTGGAGATACACAACATCACCGATGGACAGTTTGGGTGTGATGGGTGATTGGCCATTTGGACACTTAGAGATTTCGCTGTAAGGGTTATTTGTAGTACGCAGATTGTGTTGCTCTTGTATTAGGTTTGTGTCATTGATGGGTAATTGTTGCCGGTTGAACTGGTCTCATTGTGTCCACATTTCCACCACTGATAATCCACGAGATCTAATGCTTGAATTTAGTCTAGCTGTCGCCATTGCGAGCTGCAATGAAGAAACCGGCGTTCCGAGTGGCTCAACTTGGAGCAATTTCGCTTCTAATTCTTGTATGGCTTTCTCAGCTACTGGGTTCTTGTTGACGTTTTTCAGCCTCCCAATATCAACGGTTAATTCATACTGTTGAAGCAACTAGTCTGCGATGAGTGACGTAAATCCCAGAGCAGAGTCAGTACAGACAATTGCAGGAGGACCGTCCAGAGGTTTCTAATCAACCATAAGCTTAATGAGATGATACCGTAAGGTAGAGCCCTTCTCGTCTTCAATTATGGTGGTCAGAATCAGTTGACGGGATCTTCAAATGACGTCACAAGCAAAGAAGATGCCAACATGCGGCGGGGGCGGACTAGTGCTTTGAGGAGTAAGGTGGTTGGGATCTTTTCGTAGTGATGCACATCGATGACAACCAGATGTCACATCATCCACAGCGCATTCTAAATTGAGTGCAAAAAAGGATCGTCAAAAAACTTGTTTTAATGGTGGGCGGAAGGGTGATCGAGTTTGATGGGCCGTTAAGAAGGGCTGTTAAGAGACTGTTGAAAACTTGTCTGGGTACAACAATGCAATCCTGTGTGGGTCGAAAGGGGTCCTGATGACGAACTACTAGTAGACCATCCTTGGCAATTGTGATGGTGTTCAGGTATCGTTTGATGTCCGTGGCGTTAGTAACCTTCTTGGAGGGCCAGGTGCCTTGCTCGAGGTGGGCATGAGTGCGCCAAAGGTCATGGCAATCAGATTGGAGGGTGAGCCAAACAGCCCGGTTGGTAAATGGGGATTTAGTGTTACCATTGATGATGTCCTCTATAAATGAAGCTCTGATGACGCAATTTTCAATGCGCTGGACAAATGAACACAATTGTTGTCGCAGTCAGGGGCATTTCGACTAGCAAAGTCGGAAGGTACATTGGCAGTGCCCTTCAGAATGACAACTGAAACCGGCTGACCATAGAAAGGAAAGTTGACACACGTGGACTGGCAGAAAATTCCCCCCTGCACAGTTTGTCGTAAGCTTGAACACATGACTTACAATCTGTCAGTATGCAGACGGTGTGCTCAGACTGGACAATGAAAGGGCTAAAATGTTTAGTGGCAACCGCAAGCAACAGAGCTTCAACCCCTCAAGGAAGCCAAGAGAATTGATGCCCACGTAATTTTGCGCTGAAAAATCTAGCAACGTGTTGCTTCTCGTTTCTGGTAACATACAATGTTGCACCGATGCCTTTGTTTTTAATTGAGCCGTCTGTTACAATCCAGAGCTGGTCTGAAGGACGGGGCAGAATGATGCATTTATTTAGCAGCAGGGCGGATTGTGCCTCTTTGTACTTATGCTTAGGGTATCTGTCCATGGGATGTTGTCTTTACCGGAGAGGCTTGATATTGCATCGCCCAACAGAGATAGTAAACTAGGGCAGCATGGTATGACACGAGAGAGGACCTTGTAGGCTCCGATGAATGACCGAAGGCCTGAGACTTTAATAGGAGGGACGTCGACAGTGTAGAGATGCGATGGGTGGTGGCAGAGATTGTTCCATTTCGCCACAACCCCACCGAGAATTACTGCAGAAGCAGGCGTGATAGTTGTTTTAGGTGCTGACAGATAAATACCATTTGTACGGAGGTGGGTGAGAAGTTGTTGCCATGTCAATGAGCTCGGCAGCGGTATCTCAGCCCCACAGTATAGATCATCAGCCAGTTTCATGACTGTTCCAGCCTCTAGGACACTGCAAGTTAGTTCCTCTAAAGCAGTCTCAGAGCCTGGCATGCCCATAGCAGAACGAGCGTAAACTCTAATTCACGGAAGGGTGTAGCAATGCCACAGTATTTCATAGACTCATGGATAATGGAATTTGGTAAAAGGCGTTGAACAGATCGGTAGTGATGACATATGTCCATTTGGCGATTTGACGTAAGATGGAATCTACATCCAGCATCAAGGACGGTTGTGGTTTACTGTATCTACCGACCTCAGCAAATGCGGTCACAAGTCGGAACCTGCCATTTGGTTTCTTGACAAGAAATGATGGATTAAGATATTCCATGTTGATGTTAACATCCTATGGCTTGACAAAAACACCAAGAGATTCAAGTTCGTGGAATTTGCGTCGTAGTTCTAAAAGATTGTTTCTTGAGTAAAGGGGGGAATCTACCTTTACGCTGGGGAGGAAGTACGGGTCCCATATAAACGACAGATTGGAAGGGCCCAGATGCGCCATTGTAGCCTTGGAAATCTGGGTCGAAAATATCATCATACTCATTTAATAAATTGGAATTTTGATCTGGCATCTGCTGGGAGTATATTATCAGGGTCAAGGCGGACCGAAACTGAACGTGGTAGGGATATGGAGAGAGGCTGGGCAACAGGTAGTGTAGAATTACTAGGTGGTGGTACTTTGGGTACGTATACTGGAAGGACATAGCAGAAGTGTTCATGAGGTTTTAAAACTTGAGGGGTGTCAGTATCATTAAGAATACAGATCTTTCTGCAGACAGTTGACAGGATGTCAGGATGTGGCCAATCCAGTGGGTGTGATCTGTAGTCAAAACGTGGCTTGATAGCAACAGTTAAATCTTGAAGGTCGCTGGGTACGTCTAGTTCAAGAAATCAACCAGGCCATAGGGTAGCTTTGTTGGTGGGGGCACGTAGTAAATGTGCTTTTCGAACCGTGTGGTGGGTGGTGTGTGTGTTTGAGGAACCGTATTGTCGCTTGGCAGGTCTAATAGCTATGTCATTCAGTTCCATGAATGGTGTGCCGGCGAGGACATCCACGTATAGATTTTCAACTACTAAGCCATGGAAGGTGAAACTTCTTGAAGATCGCGTGAGTGTAAAATTCACTTCGCCAATGACAGGAAGAGGAGATAAGCCATCCCCCTGGTGGGCTGACTGGGACGACTTCATAATGGGAAGGTCAAGCCGTTTCGCAGCAGAAAATCGCATCATATTGCCTGTTGCTCCACTATCCAGTAAGACACGAATGGTGTGGTGATTGAAAAAGGCATCAAAATATGGCAATTGTCGGACTTGGATGCGAAGGGTGACGTGGACGTATCCTCAGGTACTATGTCTGTGGAAGTGGGAGTGGTGTCATCATCATCGGATTCAATTATAACACAGATTTGTCTTGCTTTGGTCATGTAGCGTCTATCCGAATCAGGTAAGAAAGAACACTCACTTAAATAGTGGGTGTCCGGACAGCCAGCTTGACGACAGAGAGGGCAGGATTTATTTGTCTGACATACCTGACGCACTGGTGTGCGTCGTAAAGGCTCGCTTTGTCGTGGTCGAAATTGTCTTATAGGAGTCCGGAGGAATTGAGTATTCGCATGATGCGTGCATCGTCAAAAGAATTTAGTTATCGTCGATAAAGGCCAGTAAATGTTGATATAGATCATCGGGACGTTCGTCGGGTTTGAGCTTGATTGCAGTGAAATCGAGAAAATGGGCACCCAAGGTTTGAAATCCATAGTTGAGTCTTATCGTTTGCCATATTTCCCCAATTGATGTTGAATCCCGGACAATGGTATTACGGGCAATAACAGGGCAGTAGTTTGCTATTTGTCGAAGCATAATCTCCAACATATTCACCTTTTGCTGTGCTGATCGTCTGTTGGTGGACGTAACATCATCACCATCGTCAATAAAGCCTCTTAAGGGTGTGTTTTTACCTTTCTTGAGCCACTGAGCACTTCCAATTAGAAAAGAGGCAAACTGGGTATCGAGCGATAAGGTATACTGTAAATTCTACTTCCAATTTTCGAATGAATTAAGTGTCTCAGATTTCCGGAGGCACCATTTTGTAGGTGCCCTGTGGGTGTTAGCCATATCCTACCGTCCGGCGACGTCCAGGCTGTATCTGCCTGCTAATCCACCACCCTTGATGTGATTCAACGGATATACATAGTTTTTGAAGTTAGCAGCAATTTTGGGCTAACACATGGTCAGGAGACGTTGATTCTTTCAAGCTGCCACCACGCCAGTTGGGAGAGAAGGACTTCGATACCGTAGAACAAAGATTAGACACCAATCGTAACTTTCTGTGAAAAGCCGAGTTTTATTTAGGCTCAGACAACAACACAACATACAGACAACAAAACAGCGGAATCAGAGAGAAAGGTTTTCCCCATACGGCGCGCTGCTCACATTGGGGGAAATCCCGATGACGTCACAAATGTAAACAAAGGCATGTCAAGCAAACTGCTTGAATGAAATGTTAATGATCAAACAGTACGTAATATCAGCGTATAAGGGTAAACAACTAAACTCACTGGCGTAGTTTAAGGGCAAAACCAGTCTTTTTTGACAAAAACGTACAATTTTCCAAGTGTATTTCGAAAAACAATTGACCTTGTCACATTTGTAACCAAGAAATCATAGCCATTAATTTCTTAATTTAAAACCCAGAAGTGTGATGTCATTGTTCGCAGCAAAGGTAGGCCTGTCTTGTTGTGGCTGTCCCCACGTGGATGTGCCGGTTGATAACCTCAAATGTGATCTGTAACTGTTTCTAGGGATCATACAGTTAAACAAAAACAATGGACTGTTTTCATACAGGTATATTACAATAGGCACTTATAACAACAGCAAACGTGCCTACACATTTGTCAAGCTTCTTTTTGCAAGCTGTAATTGTTAAGTCTTAAAAATATAGAAAGTACCTAGATGTCAGCCCCATACCAGCCAGCCAGGGCTTATCTGCCATAAACATCCGGACATATATACATGATAGAGCGCCCCTTTAACCCTTTGCTACTCGCAACAGTCAAAACCGGCCGCTACTGCATATATTCATACAAGCCGAAAACGCCATGTCCTTTTTTCGGCTTGATTTGATCTTGTTGTAAGCAAAGACCGACTCGCGGTAATTTTCAACTGAAAGCAGAGGTTCTTGGCTACAACATTTGGAAATCCTCTACTCAAACATAGCCTAGTTTTCCCAGCGAAAAATGTCTGTCTTTCCATGAGTAGTCACTGTGAAAATGGATGCTGAAATTTGCGATTTGAGCGACACAGAGTGCGAGGAAGTTTGGGATTTATGAGTGAAAATATCAGTGAACGGCAAAATAATTTGTAAATTGATGAAAGAGGGTACGATAGTGAATTGGACATTTCTGTTTGTGAGCTGTCTTCTGGCTCGGATGGTTTGGACAGCGAAATTGAAAGTAACGAGGAGGAGAGTGAATCTAAGGAAGACACATTTTTCTGACATATGTGTTACCGATTTCTCCTACGCAAGTGGGCCAAAACATCGACTACCTGACGATTCTACGCTCTTAATTATTTTTTTCTTCTGTAGAATCCTTTGTATTTTGTATATTTGTTATTGCCAGGGAAGCTAATCTTTATGCTGAACAGAAAATACAAGGTAGTGGAAAATAGGATCACCTGTGGTATGACACAATCAAATCAAATCATGATGGGAATTAAGCGTCTTCCTCAAATATGGTGCTATTGGAGAGTAATCCTAAGTTTCGGTGTGAATTTATTTCCAAAACTATGCCAAAATATTGATACTCAGTATCTTCACCTTCGTGATTTACCTGTGAGGGATAGCGACGACTACGGTCACTTGTACAAAGTCAGGCAGGTAATTCACAATGTCAAATCTCTTTATAACAGATTTTACCCAGGACGCGATATTTCTGTGAATGAAAGCATGATATCATTCATAGGTAGGCTTCACTTCAAGCAATATAGACCACAAAAACCAACAAAATGGCGAATTAATGTTTGGCAACTTTGTGACTCCAGTAACAATGGTTATTGTTATAAATTGTTATAATGGTGAAGTGTAAACAGCTAAATCCAAAATGCCACTACAAAATGGGATAGGTCATAATGTTGTGATGTTACTGGCTAAACCATTTCTTAACAGATACATATTTATTTGAAATAATTGTCAAGTATGAATGTGTGGAACAACTTACCTAAAGTTACCTGACATTTCTGGACGTGTGGACAGATACCATATTATTCTACCTTCATTAAAAGGTATGTCGTTCAGAGACTCGCTTCTATAGCTTGTATGTAATGATTGTATCTAAGCGTGTTGCATTTCATTATAAATATTTACTGAATATAGTCAACATCAGAATATGACTTTACCTAAATCACCTAAAATTTCGACCATGAAGTTAATACTTTGGAAGCTATTTTAAGGACTTTAAAATAATGTCTGGGAGTCAAACAACAGTATTACAGTTAAAGGAGAATCTGGATTTTACAATAAACTTACATTTGTTTGTTTACATGCTACAATACTTCCACAATTTGCAAAAAGGTGAGCATTATGCATGGTCGAAATTATAGGTGATTTACAGTATTTGCTTAATGGCTTGTTTATCTGATAAGGTGGAAAATATAATAGTCTGAGTATGATACTACACAATTTCATATATTGCTCAGTTGTGAATAATAAACTAAAATGGTTATTCAAAGAAAACAATCTTAATTCCTTTCTTTTCATTTTGTTGTTTGTCTTTAATTTTACCAGCTGTACCTATGGGGTTATACATGTAAGGAGTATAAAAATATGTCAACCAGGTATCTGGTATGATTTTCCATAATTCTGAAATTTCTATGAAGTCATTTTTTTAATCTCGGTAAAGATAAAAAAAATGTGGCAGAATTATGTTATAAAATGGGATTTAATCGAAATACATACAGGAAGTATTGTAAGCATATCAGCAAGTAGCAAAGGTTTCTTTTTGTACAGTAAATGCGCTCTACACATCACTTAAATAATGTGATTGGAGTAAAAGTTTTTCACATACCTATATAATTCTTGACATTTACAGGACAAGACAACAGAATTTTGATTACATTATTTTCCATCCGTAATTTTAAATAAACAAAACAACTTTAACATTATTCTTAATAGGTGATTACACTTGAACCTTTGTCTGAGTTTGATATTTAACTTTTTTGAAGCTTTTATCTCCAAATACATAGTGGCGTATTTCAATAAGTTTGTTTCTAATATATATGTATATACATAACTGCAATTCATTTCAATCCTAATACTTAGGCTACAGTTCTCTCTCGCTTTCGTTCACTACTGGATCCCATGAGATTGCCTGAGAGCTCACCAGTTGGCATGCACTAAACTTACCGTTGTAGGCGATAGACATGTTTTTGTTTTGTTTTAGAAGCTCCTCATTATAGGATTGTATCACAGATACAGCTCTATTGTTCAGCATGACTGACATGGTAGGAGCTACACTGGCTCTTGACGACAACTCTGATCCGTTAATGTTGGATAGTCTAACCGGGAAAAGTCAAAAGTAAAAAAGCGAAGTTGCCACATGCTACTCGTTCCAGTACGAAGAGCTTGACACAAGCAGAAACTTCGACTACCACAGTTACCGACACAGGGGGAAAAAACAAAATAAAACGCCAGACACTGGCTTTAATGAAATGATGTTAGCCGCAATTCAAAGAATGAGTGCTAATATAAATAAACTTACAGACACAATGTTGCCCACAGGAGTAGAGGCGCAAAGCCTGGATTTAGACTGCTTATTGAACAGCCTGACTAGGGCAGCGACAGCGGCCGTATCTGACACAGAAACCGGTTTGCAGAGTGACTTATTAAATGATATTGTACACGAGTATGGCTCAGAGGAGCAGACCTCTGGACCTGTCTGTGAAAAATTAGCAGCGTTAGCCAGTAAAATTCTTGGAGGGCGAATGTCCGATGAAAAATTTTAAGATTTCTTAAATAATTATCACAGACCAGAAAACTGTGAAGGTTTGGTCCCAACCAGGGTTTATCCCGAGATATGGAGCCGGGTTCAGGCCGCTCAAGTGGACGTGTTTAAGGCCATTTCGGCTATCTTACTACTTCTAGACAGTCTGGTTTGTGACAAGCCGTCAAACCCAGAAGACACTGAAAAGCTGCGAAAAAGTAAATGTTCGTCTAGCAACAGAAGCAATTGCAATACTGGCTCAATCAAATTTTTAATTGAATTTATGCCAGCGAGAAATGATGAGGCCATTTTTGAACAATTGGTATCAATCGCTCTGTACGAGAGAGACTCCTGTTACGAATCTTCTTTTTTGAGACGATCTTCCAAGAAGCTTAAGGGACATTAAAGAATCCAACAGAATTGGACGTTCAGTACGACAGCGTGATGGCTACTGTCTCAGAGGCCACAGCCGAAACCCGCAGCCTTTTTTAGGCCGACAAACCAGGCAGTTCAATCCTTATTCGACCTACAACAACAACATGAGGCAAAACTCCAGAAAAGAGGGAAACAAAATAATAGGAGGTAAGGTCTGTACCGCTGACTACAGCGATTCTTTATTGCTTCAGGCAGATACAATGCCATTTAATGCTGGAAATGTTGCCAGTCAAATTGAACAACGGGAGAAAATAATTTCCAAACAATCGCTTCCTAATGTAGAAGCTACATGTACGGTCAAAAACGCTGGTTACCACAATTCCTGATTTATAAAGGCAGATACAATGCCATTTAAAGTTGGGAAAATTATCAGCCGAATTGAACAATGGAAGAAAATAACTTCCGACCATTGGCTTCTTAATAACATCATATTGGGTTACCATATTGAGTTAAGATCAGTACCTAAACGGGTTAATAAAGCCAGGCAAAGCATGTTTAATGGAACTGAGGGGACTTAATTACTTAAGAAGGAAATAAACTTGTAGCAAAAAACGTGCTGTTGAAATGTGAACATGAATTAGGTGAATATTTAACGCCCATATTCTTGCGTAAAATGCCAAATGGTACATACAGAATGATTCTGAATTTGTCCAAATCTAACAAATTTGTGGAATATCACCACTTAATTTAAAGTGGTGATATTTCGAAGCAATTTTTTGTCATTAAATTGAGAACTGACTGCAATGTGTCCATTTTAGGACACATTGCAGTCAGTTCTCAATTTAATGACAAAAAATTGCTTTTTTAGCAGCATTGATTTAGAAGATGCTTATTATTCCGTATCTATAACGGAGAATGATAGGAAATTTCTGAAATTTGAATGGCAAAACTTTTGCTATAAATACACTTGCTTGCCTAATGGACTTGCCTCAGCTCCAATAATTTTTATGAAACTGATGAAAGTTCCTTGTTCAGTTCTACGAGCAAAAGGAGTGCTTGTTATTTCCTATTTAGATGATGTTCTAATAATAGACTATAACTCTGATGACTGTAAAAGTAGTACCAATATGGCGTTTGACCTATTTACAGATTTAGGATTCACAATCCATTTGGAAAAGTCTTTGTTACAACCAACACAGTCAATAAGATATTTGGGTTTTATTATTAATTCAGTTCAAACGACTGTATCAATGCCATTGGATAAGGCTTATAAAGTGAAAACTGCCTGTAAAGACTTGCTTAGGAAAACT
Organism: Katharina tunicata; assembly: GCA_032466195.1. Lineage (NCBI taxonomy): Eukaryota > Metazoa > Mollusca > Polyplacophora > Chitonida > Mopaliidae > Katharina > Katharina tunicata. The sequence goes on from JAVFBZ010186438.1 coordinate 18,042, forward strand.
GCCCATGTTAAGATACGACAAGTGGCAGAGATTGTTGGCTAACTTATATCCTGCTGTCCTGGGGTGAAATATGCAAAACTTTTCTACAGACATATTGATATAGAAAAGTCTGCTGCTTTGAAATTAAAAAGAGGTGATTCTGAAGCCTGTATGTCACTCTCAGCTACTTCGCAATTGGATCTAAAATGGTGGATAAATAATGTAGACATCATGCCACGCCAGATCCAGCATTCCGAGCCAGACATCACTCTGTACTCTGATGCGACCCCCTTTTCAATTTATAAAACTAGATTTTATGCAAAAGGTAAGAAGTGTAGACATGCAATTTTGAAATGTTTATGAAGTTCAGACTTTTAATTACCAGAAAATGTAAGTTTTAGTTTTAAATTCACACTATAACATTCAATAAATTACTTAAAATGTCTGCCCTTAGAGGTCTAATTTGTTGAGGATTTAGGGTATGTACAAACAGAAAACTTTATTCCCTCTTCAACTTGTGATAGAAGATAATATAAAGCAACCAAGGTACAGTCTGGACAAACCATCAGGCTGGAGGGATAGCAAAAGATCAAAGTACTTAAGTGAGGAAGGATGCACTTACAGTCAAAACAATAAAACCTATATTCCCCAATCCATCCTCTTACTAGAGGGAAGATATTGAAAGTATTGAAAACAATAGCAGAGCCACAGTAAGATCACCTGAGAACTGAGTCTTTTCAACCCACATTAAACAAAGTATTTTATTTTTATTAATCACTTAGAGTAAATTGTTAAGTACCACATATATACGTATCAACATATGTAGTATCAACTTACATGTACGTAATATCTGATGAGTAACCCCTACAACCGAACAGGTCCAAAGAGCTTGATCATGTTTTGAATATATGGCAGCTAACTGTGGGTTCTCCAGACAAACAGCCATACACTGCATACCTGTCTCTAAGTGATCAGACAAGGGCAGGTAATTGGATGATAACTGCCAATGTATTACCTACAATCAAGAAACCAAGACAATTTATTATTTTTATGTTGAAATATCAGGATTTCCTTCACTGGTAAAAGTGATAATCAACCAATTTTAAAAAACAATTGTTAAGAAGTATTGCTTCAATGGACTGCACTGTTATTTTATAGGACGTTTTGCAGCGAGAAACACTTCATTTCAGCAGGCAACAAAGGGGTAGCATCATTTGATGTCGCAAATTGCACAAAGTTTCTAACTACCTCAAGCTAGTGTTATGAAATATAAGTTATCATAACCTCTATTTCTTCTGCCGTCTTTTGACATAAATAATAAAAATAATGGTTAAAAGCAGCAACAGCCCCATATTCATATTAGATTCTTGGTCAGGGTTACAAAATTGTGGTTGACCTTGTATTTACTCATGCCTAGTTTAAATTAAAGTCTTAAACCCAATGACCGTATAAGGAATTTGCTGTATTTTCAGTCTAATAAATTTGATATAAAAAAAAAACAAAAAACTGGAAAAGATACTACTTGCGTATCAGGGTGAGGTTCTAGATTAGAATCTCCTAATAACATGAATTTTTTTGGAATATATCATATAAATATTGATTAACTGACTGAGCCACAGAGATTCACAGCAGCACAACCAAATTTTCATCCAGGTAAAGGCTGCAAATCTTTCTTCACAATAAGCACTGACAAAGGTACACTTAAATATCGTCATATTCCACAAACTAACCGACTGAGCTACAGAGGATATATATTTTCCCCATGAAAGCTCCCTTGAAGTAGGAGGAAAATAGCATACTGGTTGTTAGGTCCTAGATTAAATTAACTTTGGAAAAGTGCTCCTGCGGAGCCTTTATCTCCAAAAACAAAACAAACAAATACAGAAAAAATAATAGGAACAAAGAAACCAAGCAATAAAGAAAGGGACCTTATGCAAATTGCAAATCCCAATGGATTCAAGATTTTCAAAGTGTCATAATGACAACACACCCTGTCAGACAGACTTAATCCTTTCAATAAGTATTGTTAATTTTTCTTCTAAATTGACAAATTTATAAATAATTTGCATGTTTCTAAACTAAACCTACCTTTCACTGACTAATGCACTTTTATGCAATTATTATTGCTATACTGAAGAATTGAAATGTTCACCCTGCTCTGGGCCCTCACCGATTCACATGGTTGTGGACCATGTGGACATGCACAAATCCTTTTATAACTTCAGCAGAAATATGATAACTCTGAAGTGGGGAGGATGGGCGGCCCATTACCGTCAGTGGAAGATAAGTTTAGTTTATAAACATGCAAATTATTTATAAATTAATTACACAATAAACTTACTTCCACTGACTAATGCACTAGAATACCACCCAGGAGCAGAGCTAGCTAATGAACAAGGGTGAGATGGGCCCAGAGGGACACTAAGGAACCGTAAGACAAATGAAAGGAGCAGAAACGAAAGTAAAAACAATGTATCAGACAAGTTAGTACTAACATTAACATACCTCCAAATTAAAATCAGGAAAAACGAGTAATCAGACTATCGGCTACTCGCTGAGGTCCTTGCAACCGCCTGTGCTACTACCAATGGGCCTAGAGACTGAAATTCTCCCACACCAATGTCTTATCTCGGAGATAATACGAGGCGAAGCTCGTAGTAGAATGCCGATAGCCTTGATAATATACTTCACTGATCAATTAGCCAATAAGTAAATTACCAACGTGCTCGTAAGCCAAACGCACAGTTTTAGAAAGCCAGGCAGCTATAGTGTTTTAGATATTTTCTGCTTATGCTGAGCATTAACGGGAATGAATAAGCTTTGACGCCCTGCCCTTATTGGCTTAGATTTTGACATGTAGATGGCCAAGGTTATTACTGGTCATATCAACCAATCTGCCTTTAAGCACGGGACAAAAAGCCAAACAAGGCTGGGATATTAAACTCGCGATGAGAAGAATCGTCCGAACTGTGATTCTTGGCTACAAATTCCGACAGACTAGCAAGCGAAACTGACGAAAAAATCTCAGAAACCCGGGCTGCTAAAGCGAGGGTAAATAGAAACCAAGATTTGTAGGAAAACCACTTTAACTCCGCTATGTCCAATGACGCGAACGGCAAGCCAGGGGCAGCCTGGGAATCCTGGAGGTGTGGGGAAATCTTAAAGGTCCTAACTAACACTGAGAGGTTGTGATCCACCATAAGATCAACACCAGTTGTGAGATGGATAACTGATCGCAGAACGATATCCATCCTCCGTCGACGGTCTAAATGCCTATCCTGTAGAAGACATAATAAGAAATTGGCTACCTTTTGAACAGGGGCAGTGGCTGGGGAAACGTCATTACGTAAGGACCACTCACAGAACACCTCCAACTTGGATTGATACACCACTGTCATAGATTCCCTGGTGGATTCCACCATTCTTTTTGCAGCTTTTGAGAAAAGCCTGTCTTAAAGAGAGAATCTTGGAGCACCTGCAAATGTCTTTGCCGTATCATCGCAGGATTCACGTGAAACAGGTTCGTTGGGGGTTGGTGTATTAATTTTTCCCATTGAGGAGGCCTGAGATGTAGACACCTACTTAAAGTCACGTCCTGAACCACTCAGTAGGCCCAACAGAGACGCGAACTGAAGAGCCCGGCACTCCGACAGCTGAGCTATTCCGAAAGTAGGATCTCCAACCGCTGGTCTTGCAAAGGGAACGCCTTGAACTCGAGGGTATTGTATTCTACTCCTAGAAAAAACTTGAGTCTGCGCTGGTACTCTGTCTGATTTGACTTCGTGCGGAAGGTAATCCCTCATCCCACTAGCAGGTTCCAAACAAACTTGATGTCCAAACTGACCTGACGAGGATCCGTATTCCGTAACAGGGAATCGTCTAAATGAAAATGGTATCTGATACACCTACTGTGGATGAACGCAGCTACTGCAGAGAAAATCCTGGAGTATACCCAAGGTGACATCGACAGCAGAAGGGTAGACCCAGAAATTCGAACTTGGTGGGGCCCACTCAAAACCGTAGGAGCTTGACAAATGGCTTGTGAATTGGGATGTGTAGGTAAGCATCTCTCAAATCCAGCAAAGTGATCCATTCGCCCTGCCTCAGTGCCAAACGAATAGTGTTGAATGATTCCATTCGGATGTGAGGCGGTTTTGACAGGAACTTCCAGTTGATAACACGCAAGTTTAAGATTATACGTTTCTCTAGGTGGGTTACGTGAGTAAATCAGAACACAGTGATAATACAGCTGGGACCTTGACATTTTGGTCACCCAACTTGCTGAGTAAGTTCCTGCTAGCCAATGATAAGCAATTCATACGAGAGGAGATCGCAACGGATTGCCTCGCGACATCCTCTTAGACAATTTTCTGACGATCAGATATCGAACTAGTCTGTCTAGATGGAAGCTTACCAGCCGGGAACAGGTCACAAACTCGGGGTCCAGTGAAACTGATTCGCCATTCCATGAACTTGGTAGGATTTGAACTTCTGTTGATCCAACTTCGAGTCAGAGGACAAAGTGCCGAACAACCACGTGGTAGAAGGCTCTAGATTCTCCGAACGACAGGAAGATGCCTCATACGCCAAATCCAGCTCTCTGCAAGCCTATAAACTGCATCCGACAGTGGAAGAGAGGAAAGTGACAAGCCTCCGGCATCAAATTAACCTCCTTGGCTGATGGGGAAAGGCTAACCGCCAATAAGTGCACAGGCACAACAGGGTGAGACCGAAAATCCAATACAGGAATAAAGGACGATGCAGGGTTAATGAATGAGTCGGTAGCTGAAGGTACCTGAAACCGAATAAATTCAGCTATAGAAATAACTACTGACAACAAATGCTTTAACTGGAAAAAAACATTAAAATCAGACGGTGCACCGGGAACCAGATGTTTTGAGAGAGATTGGAAACCCTGGGCCGGGTACATTGGACGGCACGGGGCGACGCACTTCCGGAATATGCCTGAGAAAGGTACCGGCATCCAAGAGGAAACTGCCCCCTAGTGTCACAGGAGACGGAAACGGACAGCTGCTGGGACCCTCTCCGGAAGTCGTCAGTAAAACAGAAACAAACAGCTGACCAGAACTAGCAGATTGAGCAGACGAAACCCGAACATATAAGCCAAATGGAAGTTGATCCACTTCCTGTCAACCTAACACAGCAGACAGGAAAGTCGGCATGTTGCGAAACCACCAGAACCACAACTGCAAAAGACTCAATGGATACCGGAAGCGGAAGTGCCGACGAAGACTGGAAACCCGGAACCGGAAGAGCGGATGGCGACTGGATACCAGAACAGGAACTGGAAATGCCTGAAAAGCTGCAGGATGGGGTATAGTCTTTCAACCGCAGTCCGGCTTTGATGTTGATGACAGGGAACGACGTCACAGCAGCCCTTTTTGAGGCCGAAGTCTTCACAGGCCTAGACAGACGGCCTATCCTACCCGCTCTGCTATCACTCACCGACAGCGATCTAAAGCCTGTAGGGAAAACAGAAACATCCGTACAAGACGATTTCCCATAGCCAAAAATGCCACACCCCCCGTTATAGAGCTAGTTCTCTGCAACTCTAGCTGATGATGCACCTACTGATTGGTCAGATGTAGGTTGTGCATTTCACTGTCGATAAACGTGATATTATGGGAAACTCTCTCAACCCTGTAAGATCTTGTTATAAAGACAAGATCGGATTTATCAAGATTGGCCCACAACAAGCCAGGGATACCAAGTGACGATCCCAACTAGGTTAAGATACGCCACAAAGAATACACATATTTTATAATAAGAATACTTCTCTTTTTAGCAATAGTAAAAATTACATCCTTTACTCTTAGAACTAGAGAAATAATAGGATTTGCGCATGTCCGTGCGGTTCGACCACGCGAGTCGGTGAGGGCACAGAGGAGGATTAACGTTTGAAATCTTCAGTATAGCAATAATAATTGTGTAAAAGTGCATTAGTCAGTGGAGGTCAGTTAATTGAGTAAGAAACATGCAAAAAAAAAATCCTTTGCGTTAGTAATTAAGAATGATTTTTTCCCCCTCAAAATAATGCAATAATGCCTTACATAGTATGAAAATCCTATATGATTGCATTCAACTCATTTGCTAAGGGGGAGCATCTGTAGGCGCAGCCTATCAACCCCCCATAGCTATGAAAAGCGTCTTAAAGCGTGTCAAAAACATAGCTTCATTTTCCAAGGAGCACCTGTGGGCGCCGTATTATTAAATTAAACCAACCAGGAAATGTTTCTTAAGTACATAAGGTACCTTTTTGGCATGGTAACTACCAAGTTAGTAAGTATGTTTACTGAAAAGATCAATCAATTTTCTCCATGAGTTCAATTCAAGTGCTGGGCCATGACAAGCTCAAGAAAAGAATACGCGTGTGATTTTGCTGGATTTACAATTGATGATATCGTCCAAGACTCCAATATAAATTTGTCAGACATTGAAAGTGATTTGCCTTCCGATGATGATGTGACTGGGCGAATAGAGGCACCGAATTTCCAACAATATCAAGCGGGAAATGGCTGTGGTGATTCTGATTGTATTCCAACAACAACAAAGTGAACTGTAAATGGGGATCATCGTTCACTATAGTTTCTGTCGGCACTTTTTTTTTCGGAAACAGGGCCACTAAACCACCTAGAAACAGACAAGGAAGAACTAGACTTCTTCAATCTGCTATTTCCAGACTCCCTCATTCAATTTGTGATGGATACAACTAATTGGTTTGCCCAGCAATGCGCAGAGAAGAAGGCTGACCCAAAATGGAATGCTGTGAATTTGCAAGAAATAAAAGCATTTCTCGGATTACATATTCGTATGTCAGTTATTCAGCTTCCGTCATACAAGCATTACTGGACAATAAACAAATTATTTCGTGTTTCGTCTGTACCAACAATAATCATGACATGGTTTGAGAAAATTCTAAAATATTTTCCCTGTAATGACTCTATCAATCAAACAAGAGGAGAAGAGGGTCATGACCGGCATCACCACATAGGCCTCGTTTTTGACACTGTTCAGCAAAACCTGTTGATAATTACAAAGTTCATAAGCAAGTGGCAGTTGACGAAGCCTTGATTCCCTTTTGTGGTCCGCTAAATGACAGACAATACATGCTAAACAAACCATGCAAATTTGGTATCAAAGTTTGGGAGTTGGCAGACAGTGTGAGTGGCTATATTTACCAAATGCAGATTTACACTGGGAAGAAAGACACTGGCAAAGCAGAGAAGGGTTTGAGTGCAAGAGTTGTGACAGATTTGACTGAAATATTGTCTCGAAAAATCATCATGTTTACATGGATACTTTTTTCTCGAGTCCTCAATTATTTGAGTCCCTCTTGTCCAAAAGTATTTATGCAGCTTGTACTTGTCGAGTCAGCAGAAAAGGACTTTATTCTGAATGTCTTTCCAAAAGAAAAGGATCCAGCAAAGTGGCAACTTCATGGTGTGATAATCGTCAAATGAAAAGCCTTTCAACGAACAGTGATCCAACTGTTGTTTCAACTGTCAACCAGAACAAAAAGGATGGGTTGCTCAAGTAACATCACCAGAAGTCATGACTGAGTATACCAAGTACATGAATGGTGGGACCACCTTGATCAACTTTGTATCAGCGATTTATCTAGGGCGCAATTTTGAGGGATTTCCGCATCATTTTCATAAAAGCCGCAATGGGAAGTGAACAGGTGGGCCCTTCAGACGCATTTAGCGTTTTGTGACTTTCTGTATCATGACATCGCGAAGTCAGTTCTTATATCGGTCCATCCTACTATTAAGGCAAGTAATCTCCCTCGTCATAAAAATCTTTTCCTCTGTCCACGTTTCTGATTGGATATTTAATCGAAAAGCTTCTTTCCCTTCAGTTCGTACCATGCAGCCTTCAAAGATATCTTCCTTCTTATAACGGGTCTCGAAAATGTAAAGCTGTTGATGAGCAAATTTAACCAAAGAAATGTCAGCAACTGAATTTTCCATATCTCTGAAGTTAAAATTCCACTTAATATAGTGCACAATTCACAATCCTCCACACTTTAGGCCAAAACAAAACCTTTCAAAACAGATTGCCGCCATGTTGAATTTCCACTCTATATACTGTTGCAATATAAGTGAAATAACATTGAGCGCAAAAAATAGTTGCCGATACCAATCTACTTTTAGTCATCCATTCAATATTTCAACCATCATGTTCCTCTTGAGGTTATTTCACTTTAGCTGTCAAAACCACTAGATTTTATTATTCCGATTGGGCCTCAATAAAATAAATCATAACAAGTGATTGTACCAATAAAAATGAAGCCTAGTAAATGATCCACTATCTTGATAAACTGAATTACTTCAAAATTATTGTAATCCACACAATGACAGCCGTTTGACATTAGATTTGTGACCACCTGTGCTATAAAATAAAATATCTTGAAAATCACATTTTGTGAACGACTATTAGCTATCCTTGCAGTTATCCTTTCGTTATCTTTTTTTGTTGCTTGGTAAAATAACTAATTTATAGAAAATAGAATATTTAAATTTATAGAAAATAGAATCGCGATTACTGTTCAATTCTCCATAAAAACACAAGGATGTCAAAATTCCATTCAATCTCATAGTTAAGGAAGTTAATTAGTGGTGTCAGGCTGCTACGTCACTCGTAGGAAGTTCTTGTATGGGAGATAATGTTGTCAACCACATATGGGAATATTCGGGAAAACCCGGCTAGAAACCTTTTGGTTTTGTTTTATAAGGGTTTTTCCGTATCGAATGGCATGTTTTAAATCTTCGTTCTAGTACAGGATTTACCCAAATCAACTATAACAACACAAGGCTCCACATTTCAAAGTTTTGATGATATATAGTATGTGAATGGCGCTTGTTTAGAACTCTCGAAGGATTAAGATAAAACTAGCAATATTTTACACTTGTGAGAACAATTTATCTTCAAAACTAACAGACATACTTCAAATAAAGTGAGATTTTTTATGTTTTCAACGCTTTAATTGACAAAAAAAAAGACATTCATGAAAGGGTTTGATGCTTAACTCATTTGCCACGAGGAGCGCATATATGCGCCGCCTGTCTAACCCACTTAAACCTAAGGAGCGCATAATTGGCTAATTGTTTCAAACAGTCATTTCTCGAGGAGTGCATTTATGCACAAATACATCGCTTTTTATTTGCTTGTATAAATGAAAAATAGACCTAAGAAATTTAAACCAATAAATAATCGCGTCACAATAGTCTTTGGTTCAATTTAAACAAATCTAATTGGCTATCGGCCTTGACAGCCTGTAAACAAAGGCCAAATTCGTGAGGAAATTTTATTGGGTCTTTTGCTCCGAATTATTGAAGAAGCCAAAATGGCGGATGCTGAATTTTCCGGAGATGATGATTCCAATTTTCAGGGATTTACTATTGACGATATCATCGAGAGTGATTTCTCTTCGGATGAGGACATCCCTTTAGACCTATTACTGATTCGGAGTAGGGTCAACGACGGGAGTGGCGATGTCAATTTGACAATAACAACCACAGTGTCATGGACGCTGACAAAATGAGCTGGACTTTGTTCGTCTTATTGTCCCGGAAACTTTGTTTGAGCTACTTGCAGAGATGAAAGCATTTCTTGACTTCATATTTTTATGTTTATTGTCCAAATACCTTTGTATTAAATGTACTGGACAAGTGATCGGATATTTTAGATTTCAGCTGTTCCAATAATCATGACTAGTGATAGATTTGAAAAGATTCTGAAATATTTCCATGCTTGTGATTCCACCACCAACCCTCCTCCAAAAGGCTTCCCAAATCTTGATAAACTTCACCATATTCGTGAAATATTCGATGTGACACAATAAAATTCCTGAAGAATTTAGCATTAATGAGGCAATGATACCATTCAGAGGTAGGCTTAGCTTCAAACAGTAGATGCCCAAGATAATTACAAAATTTGGAGTGAAGGTGTGGTAAAAATCTCAAAAAGGACAAATGCAAATTATTTATTTCTGCTCAGGTTGAAGGCTTCAGACTGGCTTATGTAGTGACAGCTATGTGAGGCTGCTAGTAGCGAATGAGTTAATGGAAATTTTAAATAAAAAATCCCATAAAGGAATTTTTTCCACACATTTTCAGAGTCAAGTTAAAATCCTGGTTTGTTTAATTCTTTACAAAACTCGAACTTGCTTTTGTGTCGTATCTTGTACAACAGCTGGATGTGATCAAAGGTGTTCAATACGATGCTGGAAACTATTTGCGTCTATTGGCGTAAATGGCCCAATGCTAGAAATAGTTGCTCTTAATTAAAGAAGTGGAAAAGAAAACTAGTTTTCAGGATCTTTATATACGTCTTTTAAATTTCAAAATCAAGACAAATTCTTTACTGCAAATGACATTCTCTAAGATTTTTTCCTTACAAAAACAAGTTTAATCAAACAGCAATTGTTTAAATCTAACCATATGTTTGATTTTATGTTTGTCTTTAATTTTGTTTTTTACCATTCTTTTGCACTTATAAAATATTATGGAACTAATAAGAAAGAAGCTTCATACCTCTGAACAGAGAAGAGAAAATCTACAAACATCAGAATGAGATTCCTCTGGGACAGTAGGTTGCCATGGAAATTGTGACAATGAGCGAAGGTATTGCAGCAGGGCAACTTCAATGTGTAATACATTTCCTAACCAAGTACTGTCGGCAAAGAGATCCTCAAGGGCAGCGGAATATTGGGAGCCCATCGATGTACAGTCAAAGGCTAACACCTGGTGAGGGGCTGGAATCATGTTCACCATACCATTGATGTGTTTGAGAATTGCCATTTGTGCTGCTTGAAATAGAACATCTAACAGTGGCTTGTCTTGAATGGTAGTTACTCCAGCTTCCAGTAGTTCCTGGTTCCGGTTGTATGTAATTAGTGTCCGGAATGCACTCACAGATATACACTCTTTCAGTATGGATAGATGAAAGTCCTTTCAAAAATAAAATATCTATATCTTATACATTTTTTACTTTTAACTGAGCTGTCATTTTGTAAGGAATGATGACTTAGTTGTTGAACACAAAAGGGGAGAGTAGTAGTTCAGCCAAACTGGACTATAGTAAGTCATTATAAGATCCCCCCCTCCAAAAACAAAATCTATACCTTGATTGGTACCAAACATAACCACATTCGGAGAAAGTTCTTACAGAACCAGACACATATTAATAAAAAAACTTACTTTATTCATTACTATTGATAGTATATCTGGGTACTCCAACCGTTGTAATAATTGTGCACACTCCCTTGCATCTGGATTAGTTTGGAAACATTGAACTTTAACAATGGCTAAAAACCAGTCCTACAACAAACAAGTATTTGTAATTATTCTACTGTTATGTTAACTATGTTAAAACAAACTTGCTGTTCTGTGCAGTGCTGTGGTCATTTGTAGAACTTTCTGGTCATCAACCTATATTATAACAGTTGTACCTTATTCAGCAATGTTTCATATCATACAGATATTTCTGGAAGCTCTAGTAACATAAGATGTACACAGAGCTGACCTGAATATTGGCTTACTGTGTGTATTGATTTTACTTGCAGAATATTCTTTAATTTTAATGTTTATTAAAGGTTACTGATCCGTTTACTTTCAAGTACCCTCAATCTGGAACTTTCTATTCATGGTGATATTTTCTTGAATGTTCCATGATACAATATAAGCCATAGAAAATGTAGCATAATCATAGTTTATTCGTAGTACTTTCCTGTACTCTTTTGAAAGAGTTATTTCCAATCCAGTCACGTTTGTTACCAGCTTATAAATGTACTATATATATCTCATTGTGGATTTCTGATAACTTCAGTATTTGACTTTTATGCTTTGAACCTTTCCCTCTTTACAACACATTTGATTATTATTTCCCAAGAGGAATTTGGATATACGTGAATGCACATTTCATAATAATGAGATTGATACAGACACAGTGTTTACATAATTTGCTGGATTTGTCTACTGAGGTATAACCTAGGTTTTTACTAAGTATACTTTCTACCGAACGTCATTTTAAAAAAAAATTGTACACTGGTCAGAGGTTTTTTTTTTTCATTTTTTTCTTCACGTTCAATTTCGTCTGTTTAGTATTGGGAATAGAGACGAACGTCGTGCTTGAGTTTCAAAGTGATATTATAAATGGTCATTGATAGCCACTGAGATATGACTCGTACAAAAACTTATCTGCATAATAAATATTGAAACTCCACGACACTTTTGACCATCTGCTAATGGAGAAAAATGTAGTTTCCAATTTTCAAAAGCCTAAATAAAAAATAATAGATAATAATCAAGATGGCGTAGACAACCAATTTCCTAACACTCCTTACTTGAATACTTTTCAGGAAATTTCCATAAATAGCGTCAAAAGGTATTTACGTTGCACATTTACATAGAGAAAAGATATGTTAAATTGTGACAGATATTACTCAAACAAAAAACTAGAGCATAAAGACTTTTAGATAGGTCTATTGGTCTAATAGAGATTTTGTGAGATGATATTTCTGAAGTATTAAAAACAAATTTCATTTGGATGACAATATGGTTTTCAAACCAAAATGGAGTTGTAAGAATGTTATATCCGTTCAAAATGTGTTCTTATTACTGAGCCAGCTCGTAAATGCTTCCAAGAGAAGCTTTTTTACTGAAGCTGAAATTGTTTGTCATCACAAGCCATTGGGGACTGTAATTGTAAGAGTTAACAGTGATGTCCATTGTATCACTCAAGTTGTGTTATAAATTCGCTAATAATATGAGCAATGGTTATGAATGCATCTTGAAATCAGCTATTTGATAAGTACTTTAATATAATTGGAATTCACAATGCATGCATCTTGCAAGCATGTTACGCGGGCTGGGAGATCAGTGTACAGGTTAAGATGAAACATCGTGGTATTTAGGTTACATTATTGTGGTACTGTATACGGTTTTATTGACGTATTTGTCATTGGTTAAACAATTTAGGGAGAAATTAATAAGAAATGCTTCAACTGTAAATTTATAACTCAACCACACAACAAGGTTTTACATCTTGCTTAAGGTTATTTTACTCATATGACAGCGTGCCAGCCCAATTGGTGGAGGAACGACTCTTGTAATACAAAAGACACCACAATACATTTACAGGAAAAATCGGGTTGCTGATGCCCTTAAGATCAGAGAACACCAGGAGGCTCCCACCCAAACACCTGCCAAAACAATAGAAAAAAAATTTGGAGGCTGCTTGGCAATAATCCCCCCACACCTTATAGTTGTGTGTATCATGATGTTAATTAACTAGTGATGCAAAATTATTTCTATTTTTCACATGTACCTAATTTGACCTTCCACTGACTAATGCACTAGAATACCACACAGGAGGTGGGCAGAGCTATCTTAAAACCCAAGGTGAGATGGGCCCAGAGGGGAAAACGAACTTCTGACATTCGAACCCATGGTATACAAAAGAACTGTCAGACGAACGAAAGGAGCAGAAAATGAAAACAATGTATCAGACAAGCTAGTACTAACGTCAACATACCTCCCAGTTAAACAGGATTCAAACGAGTAATCTGCCTACCGGCTACTTGCAGAGACCCTGAGCAACAACCCGATGGCAATGTGCACGACTCCACTGAATGAAAAAAATGCTCCTATATCGATAAATAATACAAAATGGCGACCTCTCTAACCAGGTTATTAGAGACGTTAAACCTCTAAACACAACTGCTAAACACAAATCGCCCAAACTGTGATTCTTTGCTACAAATTCCGGGAGAGTGGCAAGGGAAACTGATAGTAGAAACGCACATTTATAGGAAATCCACTTAAAACCGCCATGTCCAACAGCACAACGGCAAGCCGGACAGGAACCTGAGAACTAGCGATAATTCCCACTGTGATAGCCTGGGAATCCTCGAGGTGTTGTAATCTGAAGGACCTAAATATCACTGAGATGTTACAATCCGCCCCAAGATCAACACTACTGGTGAGACGGATAACTCGACTGATTGAGTACGATATCCATACACAGTCGAGAGTCTAAACTGCCTATCCTGTAGAAGGAAAAATAAGAAATCTGCTAACAGGACGCCTTCCCCCTTACAAAACAATCCTAGAGGATTCTATAGGAAAAATTTTCAATAGGATCCTATAAGATTTTGGACAAATTCCTATAGGATTTTTGCTAAGGGATCCTATAGGATTCTTCTAACGGATCCAAAAGGACTCCAATAGGAATTTCTTATTGCATCCTAAAGGAATCCTATAGGATCTTCCAATATGACATTTTTCTACCGTATAGCATATTCTGATTGGATTTATTAAATTATTAATTAAAGATATATAAATCCAGTCAGATTTGTATTTGTTGATTAAAGACTTTTGTTCAATGTAAAAAAGTAAAAAAGGACATAGAACAACAATGTTCAGTAGTTTCCCATTGATCAATTTGTCATAAAAACATGAAATCACATTACAACATTTTCAAAACAATGTACCGTTATTTCATAAATAAAATACTTTATTATACACATACTGTAATGCAAAAGTAAAAAAATTTAGGTGAGTATTATTTTACACATCTGTGATGTTGACACTGGCCCCTTATGTCATAATGAGTGTTTTCAAGGTTTGACACTTTGAGTATGACTCAAAATTAGTAAAGCAGATTAAGAAGTCAGCTTATGTGAGGTAGTTGTGTCAATAGGGCTGATCACAGGGCTTGTTTCCTGGTGAAATCTTGGCTTTGGTAGAGCATGGAGCTATAAATAGAAGGAGGCACAACTGGCCCACATCAAAGTGCCCTATGGTTGATTCCGACACAGCTGGAGTCCAGAGATTAGCATTGTAGGTGTGAAGGCTAAATCAGCTCTTCGGGATAGTCCAAGGAAACTCAGAATCACCAACTGTGACGAGATCTGAAGCTCAAGTTTAGATTGTGTATTCCTAATTGACCCCATAGAGCGACCTAGTCAATGGACAGAATAACAAGATTGGGTCAAATCGACAGATAGGAAAGTTAATGAATTGGTAGGCATCTAATAGCTAAGCTAATACTGTTCTTTTTATTCAAACAGCTGAGAGCCAATTTCTATGTTATTTTCCCCATTAATTATCTTCTAAAATGTTGTTCAAAAGTAGATAAAATCGTTTAGCAGAAAGTGACATATTGTAAGATTAGTATTGTATAAAGTTCAAACACCATTTTAACAAATGTTTTCACGTTTACACACAATTCCTCATACGCTATACAACATTTATTACCAGACGTATATATTTTTATCGGCATATAAGCCAGGTAAAACGTATGTATACATGTGTAATAATAATAGAGTTAATATAGATAACCATTTAGTCACTGATTAATCTATATTTTACTTAATTAGTATACAAGTCCTTACAGTTTATGTTTTAAACTTTATTTTGTCAATAATTACATATAAGTAGTTGTTGTCTCGAGATGTAACTCACCCCTGAATACTCGATTTCATAGTCCATTGAAAACTTGTCTTTGAGAGTTAATCTAGAACATGATGATTTGCTGCTTTTTAATTGATCAACATTCCTCTTCCAGTGCGATTTACTTTAAAAATATAGTTTGAAAACAACAAATATATTATTATTTTCCCTGAGGTTTAAAGTAACTTTTGTATAACGACGGCATTTTATAAATCAAAGGTTGGAAAGGCAATATCCATGTAATTGCGATATTCAAGAAAAAAACAACGCCATCATATAGGTGAAATATCCCTGAAATAACCCCAATCAAACATTCAACAAAAGCTGTGTAGGAGATTAAGTTAGTTTTGTTTAACAGTCACCACGCAGTTTCTATGGCAGGTCTCACTCGTCCTTCGTACGTTGCCATTTTTGCCTGTATGAGTGGTTTCTGACTGATACTATATAACTTGATGTCAGTTGCCTTAAATGGCATAAACTCACAGAAGATGGCTGTTAACTTAACTGATCATGATGACGTTTTCGACGTTATGCCTACCACAGAAGAAATTTCTGAAAATTTCCCTGTTTTGATTTCAATATGTTTAATGTGAGGTGATCACTTTTGTCAATGTAGACAAAATTGTCTTATGTTTGGTACTGATTTGTACTAAAGAAATAATTATCTAAAATAACGTCATCATTTAGTAATTGATGTCTAAATACTATTTTTATGTGTGGGGCTATGTCTCTGCTGAATAAGGCAATTATTAAAGTAAATCATATTAAAGCATCAAAGTTATAGAAGCTCGAGGCCCTCCTCTTGGATATGATACGTGCTGTAATTATACTCAGCTAAACTGTGAGAATAACCTCAACTTGTCCTTAACTAGTTGTGTATTGTGTATTGTGTATTAGAACTGATTATCGATTAACAACACATCGCTCTGCAGGAGCTTTATAGCTACTGTCAAGTGTGATTTATAATAGCCGCTTATATAGAGTCAGTTGATAAAAACGCATAAGTAGGTCCAAGAAAAAGTTAAAT
>JAVFBZ010186461.1:0-14924 GCA_032466195.1 Katharina tunicata
TGATCTTCTGAAACATTCCAGTAACAATGTGCAACCCTACAAAACTGTTTGAGTTAACATGTGTACAAAATTGTAAGTATCATTTTTGAATTTCATTTTGCGTTTCTTTTTTTGAAGAGTGTATGTGATCCAAAAACCCTCAAGTTACTTTGAGTGTCTCATTTTTTCTATGTTCCACTAAAAGAGGAAAACCTTCATGAAAGTATTTTCTTGGAATAACATTAGTGATGACTCTAAATAAGTATGTCTTAGAACATAAAATAAAATAATTGGCTTCGTGACATTTTAGTTTTGATAAATGTACACTTTTTAATTAAATTTAGTTTTTACATGTACACAATTTAGTTAGTTTTACACGATGACTGGAATGCAGAATGTATTAAATGAGCTTTGAAAGTTTGAAGCACACGGGCATAAGGTTATTTGAAAATTTGGTGTGAGGGAAAAAACTATTGCGTCAAATATTTATGTAAAAGGAAAAGGGAAATAAACACACCTTGTGGGTGAAACCATGCCAACAAGCAGGAAAGAAATATCAGTAGCATTGTGTTGCTGTCTGTGGACATCACCATATCACAACAATCGTAAAAAGGGAAACTTCAATAACGGAAAGCCGAACTAAGCTGACATTGCTAAAATATGGGAATATTTTGCATGTTCATACACCCAGTCTGTTTAAAATTCGAACACAGAGCAAACCTGTCATGATGTCCTTTAGATAACCGAGTTTCTATTGTGTAAAGTATATTTCTTATAAACTTCAATGAAAATGCATCTGGAAGGAACTATTTTTGTCAAAATAGGAAGAAAATTCACATAAACATCTCGCAAGCAGCCTATGAACATATTTTATCTATATACGCGCTCTCTGTTCAGGATAACCTAATGGATCATAGAATGGTGAAGCGAGTTAGAACGGATTTAGTCTTGTAAAACAAGGTTGCAACGAAGCGATGAAGGAAATGCGAGCGGGTTCACCTACCAAGTTAATATGATTCATCCGCAAGACAGTACTGAGAATTGCTCCTAAATTATTATTAATTTCGTCTTTAAAATTTCTGTACAGGTACTAGTTCTTACAATCGTCAAACGGTGTTTTGATAATATTTATTTATTTTGATAGTCGGATTTATCTCTTGCGGATACTCTTTACTTCGTACATTTGACGACAACTTAGTTTTAAACGACCTCCAGAACAATTACTTATACGTTATTGGAGTGGTCATTACTGGTTATTTTAATGTGCTGTCAAAGTTAAATCTTAGGGGCCGCGCCGTGGCTCCGTGGTTGAGCGTTGGACTATGGAACCCCTTTCTCTGTAGGGCCTATTCGGAATGTGTTCGATCCTCCCTGTGGACCTTAGGTATATAAGGTTTCCGGTGGCTGCGGAGTTCGCGGGGTAACACCGGTAACGCAAATTAGTAAGTCGTCATATAGGTGAAATACTCTTGAGTACGTCGTTAAACACTTATCAAACAAACAATAAAATCTTACAGACTTGACACTCAGTCTACTCCGAGACAGGTGCTATGTTATTTTACGCTGCGGTGATACAATACACATACATATCATTAATATTTCAATTAAAGGCCCGCCTCCTATGTTTTCTTGTTTATAAAAATGCTTGTCTGGATTGCGTGCTGATAACAAAGCCGACTCATGGTTTAATACAGAACACTGTTTGGAGATAACACAAACTTATCTTCATGCATGTTCCAGATTTAAAGAGCATTTTTTAGCCCTTTACCTGTATGTTTACCGCTTCAGGTAATACTTCTTCAAGTGCATTCCGCACCAATAAAAACCGACATGGAGCAGCATACTAAAATAGGATCGTACCTTTCTCCAGATTGAGAAGAAATACTAGCACTAATGTAATGACAGGCCATCCTTGTTGTTGTTGTAGTAATTTTTCTGCAAAAAAAGTGCGCAGGCGAATGAATCGTCTTAATTCTACTACCAATAAACTTAAAATTAAGCAGAGAAAAAAGTTGTTATTGGGCCTAATAAATCTGAAGTCGATGAAAGAGAGGAACAAAAATAGATAAAATCGTGAAGCAGCACCACTTAATCACGTTAACTTACCCGCTACAAATGGCAAAGACTGATAACTCTTGCTAGGTGAACAACAAGATGGCCAGTCAATACCTTAGGGTAAAAAACTCGACGGTAGGAGACTGAATGGATTCTCTATTTTAGAATGATGGAACAGGTAACAGGCAAGAAATTAAAAAAAAAAAATTAAATATTTAGCATAGCAAACTATAAAACGACTAATTCCACCAGAGTCAAATCACGTGGTAGTGGTGAACTAGCCTCATAGGTCGATTGATCAGGTCAAGGGGCAGCGGCCTCGTAATGGCGTTCAAAGCTATATTCAAAATGCATAGTTATTACATACAGGGTCCGTCACCGAAGTAGATCAAACCAATGAATGTCGTGGATCACTTTTCCCGATAATTTTTATATACCTGTTGCCTGCATTTTATTTGTATGTCTTACATAATATTCTGCCGACAATACAAAAGTCGAAATACTGATGTTTGCTATAGGTCGCACATAAAATCAGATTTTAAAGGACTCTTATAAATTATAATTTGAGTTGATCTGAGGCATACTACTAAATCACACATTTCCAACAGACGTGAAGCCACAGTTGAGCAGCCTGTTGCATGGGTTAGTGCCTCTTTTGCCCTGGTGCTCTTTGAGCTAAGGGGCAGCAGGAAGCGTATTTGTTGTGATGGCCGGTATATGCACTGTGATGTCTTCTGTAAGCCAGTAGTTTAACCGATAATGGCATAATAAAGCCGAAATATATTATCTATACCAAATTGACTTCCTTGTTCGGAGTTTCTGTTATTCTATGATGTATTCTGTGTTGCCAGTGTCGTTAAGGGTGGCTTCCTTCATCGACTAGACTGGCACGCGTTAATGTGAGTGAAATAACCTAAGTAATAAGGTTGAGTGTAATACACTTGGCCTTAGGCCCATGTACACAGACAGAAAACTTACATGTTATTGTACACATGTTAATAACATTGTCAGTTAGCAGTCAGTATTTGGTTTCGTTTACATAGTGCTTGTTTACAAAATATTGCTAGGTTTTTAAGAACAATCTCATTCTTTGTGAACATCAGGCTAGCAAAGCGATGTACATTTCTATGGCGTAAATAGTTTTCAGGTAGGAATACTTTCCTTAGTGTTTCATATTCTGGACGGATCACTGGTCTTCAATATCAATTGAGTTACACATCTTGCAATTTATCTAGGAAGTCTGTATCATTATAGTATTATTATAGTCCTAACAGTAGGCAATAGAGAGAGAAGACGGGGTAACTTTCTAGCAATGCTTTACTTGTGTGCAGCCATTACAGATACAGGGATGGACGAACGGGAGAATACAGTAATTGGATTTCGGGAGTATTAATTTTTAAGATGTGATAGATAATGTAACATCCTCCCTTTTCTTAACGTTATGCTTGAAATATAAAACAGAATAAAAATGAGTATTCAACTTGAAACAGTTGTCCACAGCAAAGTATCGAAATTAATGCTCATAGTTCACGAAGGTATAGCTTACTAGCTACACATAAATATAAAGTAAAGAATGTCACTTTAACACGAATCAAGATTATAACTAAAGTCAATAGAACTGATAATCAATAAACACTTGTGGTTTCACTAAAAGCCCTTTTGCACATAGTCATCAAGATAGCTGAGTCGCTTCACGATGTGTTTGGAACGAGTTACTACTAATTCACGTTCACAGTTGGGTGGTTTCACAGGAGTTGACTTCGATTGTTCATCACGGACTGATTTGGAGGGGGATTTCCAAGTATGGGCTCAGAGGTGGGACTCGGAGATGAGATTGTAAGTGTTTCTGCGGTTCTTAGGTGGTGTCGATTTCTGCGATAAATACCATCACGTGTTTGAATTTCATACGATCTTTCGTCAAGACGTTTAGAAACAATACTTTTACGCCAAACTGCCACCTTTGATGAATGGACAAATTGGTACAGTGTCCCTTTCTGATAAAACTGGTAAATCACGTTTGCCAAAGTTGTAATTCCGAGATAGCTTCTCCTGTTGTGATTTCATGCGTGTTTTATCTTTGTCTGAATGAAGAGCAGTTCTATGTTTGAGGAGGGTACTTGTCATTGGCAGCAAAGTTCTAGTTCTTCGGTTCATTAGCCGTTGGGCAGGACTGCTTTCCATGCATTGTGTTGGAGTGTTCCGGAAATCAAAAAGAGCTCAAAATTGATCAGAATTTGAGTCTTAGTTTTTTCTCAATAGACGTTTTGCTGATGTAACTACTGATTCTGCTTTTCCGTTAGCTTTTTGATGGGCTGGGCTGGCCATGACGTGGTCAAAGTCCCAAGATTTTGAGAATTGCCGAAATTAAGAAGAGGAGAATTGTGGACCAGGATCCGAAATTACTTCACATGGGATTCCATATCGAGCGAAATGAGATTTGAGAGCTCGGATAACAGTAGATGTAGTGGTGTCGGGAAGTCTGTCTATTTCCCAAAAGTTTGAAAAGTAGTCAACAGTACTGAGATATTCCTTCCCATCAAAGTGAAATAGATCTGTTCCTATCTTTTGCCAGGGTCTATCGGACAATTCTTGACTCATAAGTGTCTCTTGAGGTTGATCTGCCTGAAACTTTTGACAGGTTTCACAAGTAGAAATGATTTGTTTCAGTTCACTAGACATACCGGGCCAGAATATACATTGTCGAGCAGGGCGTAGACATCCATCGATTCCGATATGGGCGGTGTGTACGGCCTTCTTTATTTCGGTTTGTAAGCTGAGAGGAATGACAACACGATCATTTTTTTTTTTAGATTAAGCCATTTGTGGACACTAAGTTCATCACGGATGTGAAAGTAGGGAATGACTTTAACTGGAAGTTGGTCCTTTGTTTCTGGGAATCCTAATATTATCTTTCAATTTACATAGCACATCGCTGTAAGTAGCTTCAACGATTTGCTTCAGTCTTTCATCTCGAATAAAAATGAAAGTTATCATGCACAGTTATCGGGTCGAGCACAAAGTTTATATGGTGAGACTGTATTATATTATACCCAACCCCTCACTAGCAGACATTTAATATCCACTCCATGACTAATATGTCTTGTTCTATCTTTTTATACATGTTATTTTATAATGCAAGTCTATGCAATGCCTGAATCATTTTATCTGTGTACATAGTTTTATGCTATTTTAAAACTTATATATGTTATGTGTATAAGAGGTTAAGTGAAGATGGTGTGTCTTCAGTAACAGAGTCATTTATACACGAACCAATCCCATCAAGCTAAAAGATAAGTCTAAAAAACAATTGACTTCCCTTAATTCACAAGGGCTTAGAAATAAGAAAAAAGACTAAGACTTTATGAGTGGATTAAACAGTAAAATTCGCACATTACTTTTATACAAGAAACTCATTTTACCAGCGACCTAGAGACCTGTATTTTGGACGAGACAGACTCATATGTCTACCATTCATATGGAACTTCTCTCAGCAGAGGTGTCTCAATATTATTGTATAAAGATTTACAAGGGGAAGTATTCGATACATGCTCTGATACTGAAGGAAGAATATTGATTGTGAATGTTAAAGTAGCAGAGTTTATCTATTGTTTAGTAAATATTTATGCTCCTAATGACTTTTCTAAAAGAAATACCTTCTTTAAAACCATAAATACTATGATTCTAGAAAATACCCTTGGTCATATAATGGTTGGTGGAGACTTTAATTATGTCATAGATCAACTATTTGACCGAAGAAGGGCATATACAAGGCGTAAAATAAAGGACAAATACAACACTTTTAAAATTACTGAAAGAAACAGAAATTAACAGAAATTTGGAGGAAACTGCACCCTAAGACCACACAGTTTACCTGGCGTAGAACAGCAAATAACGAGGCAAGTAGAATAGATTTCTGGTTAGTCTCTCCTCTTATTATAAGCTCTATACATAGCTGTGATATCCGGCCTGCACAGATCAGTTGTACAGACCATATGGATATATCATCAAAACTAGAAGTGAATACGACACATAAAGGTCCTGGTATGTGGAAGTTAAACAATTCCCTCCTTAAAGACACACAGTTCGACTGAATTGATAAAAAACATTAATTGTTAATGAAACCACTACAAACAAACACTTGAATCCCAAAGATCTGTGGGAATCTTGTAAGATCTCAATTAAAGAAGCAGCGATTGCCTACTCCAAAATAAAAGTAAGGAAAAGTACAACAGTAATACATAATCTAGAGAAAAGGCTAGCATACAAGAGAATTAAATGACAGTTCACTTGAAAACAATGGTAGTTTAGAAAATTAAATAACTGAAATAGAAGATGAACTGAACAACAAGTACAAATCAATAGCTCGGGGAGCACAAATCAGGCCACGAATGGAATGGGTGGAAAAAGGAGAGACAAATACTAAGTACTCTCTCAACCTAGACAAGAATAGACAAACAAAGAAAGCTTTAAATGACTTGCGCAAGAATAAAAGCCCTGGCCTAGACTGACTATCCGTTGAATTATATAATATCAAGCTGATTGTGGTCCAGTCCCTTAATGCTGGTCACACAAATGGAGAATTGTCTTACATTCGGCGTATGGGTCTATTGTCACTTGCATTCAAGAAAGGGGATCCTTTGTCATTGAATAATTGGCGACCAATAACACTGCTAAATGTCGACTATAAAATAGCAGCACGGGTGCTAGCAAAAAGGTTACCATCCTCTCTCTCCCACATAATTAGTACAGACCAGACAGGCTATGTCAAAAACAGATTTATTGGTTTTAATATTAGACAAATTCAAGATATAATTGATCACGCAGACAAGTTTGATATAGATGGTGCCGTCTTATTTTTAGATTTTAGTAAAGAGTTTGACACTATAGAATGGCCTTTCATGACAGTCACTTAAAACGTTTGGTTTCAAACCTTCATCTATACAGTGGGTCAATACACTTTATTCCAACGTTACAAGTTGTATTTTAAATAACGGTTGGAAATCCGACCACTTCGATATAAGTCCGTAATGGTATTCAGGGAATTAAGATAAAGTCAAATGGTTTACTCAATCTCTCAATTAGCGGATGACACCACACTTTTTGTCAAATCAGAACATGAAGCATTAGCTGATTTGTGTATTGTAGAAAACTTTGGAGTACACTCTGGTCTAAAATTGAATAGAGAAAAAAATGAAGGAATGTTCATAGGTAGATTAAAGCAAAATACTTCTGGACCAGGGGAGATAAAATGGGTTAATATTCCGGTTAAAGCCCTCAGGGTTCACTTTGGGCATAACAAATATTATTGTTAACTGCTTAATTGGGAAAACAAACTTGAAAAAGCACAAAAGTTATTAGACTGCTGGCGTAAAAGAAATCTGACTTTTTTTGGAAAAGTAATTAAACTAAAGACCTCAGTTTTGATCTTATTTACATACTGTGTGCCTCATTAACAGCTGTATCTAAAAACATTGTGAAAAGAATAGAGTCTGTTTTTTTCATTCTTATGGAATGGGAAAAGAGACAAATTAAAACGACTCTCAGTGGCGATTGGTCCGTAGGTGGATTACAGGTAACAGATGTTGAATCTTATTTTGATGCACTTACAGTGCAGTGGGTAAGACGGATTGTCTCGAATGATGATGCCTCATGGAAAATATTTCCCCAATATTACCTAGACAGTTTAGGTTCTAATTTTTTTATTTTTAAAATGAATAAAGATAAGGTAGAAAATTTACCAAACATTGTACAGCTGCCCATCTTCTATAGAGAAGCTCTCAAGGCGTGGGTAAAATGTGGGGGAGGACAGCATATGGTTCCTAAAGTATTTAAAGATATCAGACAAGAAATAATATATAAAACAAAATGGGAAAACGCTGCTAATAAAAAGCTTTATTGACAGTAATATTGTATTTATTAACGACCTTCTCGACGAAGATGGGAAGTTGTTATCTAAAATTAAAGAGAGATGACAAGACAAACGTAATTGGATTTCAGAAATTTCTGTAGTCTTAAGAGCAATCTCAAAACACTGGCAAATTATATTGGTGAAAGAAAACTCGAGAGCAACAAAAGTTATAATGCCAAACAGTCTATATCTTTTCTTAAACAATACATATGTGGACACTACCAAACAACCACTCTCAAACCAATTTATTTGTAATCTACTCAGTAGAAAACGAGTTGTACCACCTTTCATTCACAATAAATGGGCCAAAGAAATATATGTAGGAACAACTAATGAATTCTGGTCACATGCGTATCATTTTGTATTCTATTATCTGAAGGACAATCGTCTAAAACAATTTAAATATAAACTACTTCACTTCATATTACCATGTAGAAATCTGCTTTTCAAATAGAAGTTAGTAGATAATCCACTATGCAAGACATCTCAATGTATAGAGAATTACTCTCACTTTTTTATTGACTGTGAAAATTGTAAAAGCCTTTGGAAGAGAATGGTAAAAATGCTGGAAATCATAGGGTTTAGTAGACCAATCTCTTTTAAATATATTGTTTCTGGTTAAAAAAATCACACTGTCTGAATATAATGAATTAAATCCTGTTTTCACTATTGCAGGTTTTTGTATCTATACAAGTTATCTAATACGTGAAGAAAAAGGTAAACCTGTTAACATATGGTCAATGTTTAAATCAGAGATTAATGACAATGATATTTAACGTAATTAAATGTCACTATGTAATGTTCAGAATAAATAAATATGTGAGTAATTGTACTTCAAGTTACAGTTAAACTGGAATGAATAATTTCAGTATGTATTGTATAAAATGGACGTAAAACAAAATGTGAAATACAATTTTATTCAAGAAAATATAAAACGAAATTTATCATGTTGATTCTTTCGAATTCCGATTGAGGATTTTCAAAGTCATTGAGGTATGAGCGAGACAACATGTCGGCAATGTGCATTTCTTTGCCTTTCCGATATGTGACATTTACATCATAGTGTTGGATTCTTAACATCATTCCTTGAAGACGCTTTGGAGCTTTAGCTAGAGGTTTGTTGCAACCACATTCAAGAGGTTTGTGGTCAGAGTGAACTGTAGTGCGTCGCCCGTATTTATATTGATGGAATTTCTCCAGTGAAAATACTATAGCCAGCATTTCTTTCTCTATAGTGTACGCAACTGGTTTTACATTTTGTTGGAGGGCGGCACTCAGGCCACATGAACTGGTATCGCATTGTATGGTTAGCTCTTTGTGAGGGTCGTAGAAGTTGAGAATAGGCGTTTAGCTGCCTAGTTTCTTAACTTCTTGAAAGATTGTTTCTTGAGCATCAGACCAAATCTAAAAAACATCTTTCCTAGTCCATGACTTCAGATAAGTGAGGCAGAAATTTTGAGAGGTAGTTTACAGTTCAATTACGTCTTTGTATTTCTTCTACATTTGTAGCGGTTTTGAGTTTGGTGAAGGCTTTGACTTTTTCAGGGTCAGGTTTAATTAAGACCTTCAGATGTCACTTTATGACCAAGAAAACAAAGTTCGGTTTTACCGAGTTCAGCTTTAGAACGACTCAGTTCAATACCTTTCTCACGACATCTTTGAAGTAGTGCTCTGAGGTTTTTGGCATGGTTGAATTCAGCTTTAGAAGTGGTATCGCATGATCCATGTATTAGGATGTCATCGGACACGTTGAGTATTCCGTCGAGACCATCGAGTGCCTGGATTAAGTGTTTCTGGAATATTTCAGCACTGACACTAGTGCCAAATGGGAGACGAAGCCGAGAGGTGTCAGGAATGTAGT
Source organism: Katharina tunicata (assembly GCA_032466195.1). NCBI lineage: Eukaryota > Metazoa > Mollusca > Polyplacophora > Chitonida > Mopaliidae > Katharina > Katharina tunicata. The sequence continues at coordinate 9,804 of JAVFBZ010186461.1, forward strand.
GAGTAGGCTAGATTCGTAGTCTAAGAAAACATGCCAATATCCAGATGAGAGATCAAGCTTGGAGAAGTATTTCGCCTTCGAGAGCTTTGGGAGGATTTCATCCATCACAGGTAGTTGGAAGCGTTCTAGTTTAAGGGCCTTATTCAACGGACGAGGATCAATACAGATGCGCAGATCACCATTTTTCTTAGTAGCCACGATCATACGACTTGTCCAATCTGTAGGGACATCGACAGGGGTGATAACTCTTAATTGCTCTAAGCGAGACAACTCGGTTTTCACTTTAGATTGCATAGAGACAGGTATGCGAGCAGCTGGCGAAATGGTAGGTATAGTGGAGTCATCGGTGTACAGGCGTACTGTACCAGGTCACCTTTGAAGACATCGCCGTATTCGTTTATCAATGATAAGTAGTCAGGGTCTAAGCGAGACAGCTCGGTTTTCACTTTAGATTGCATAGAGACAGGTATGCGAGCAGCTGGCGAAATGGTAGGTATAGTGGAGTCATCGGTGTACAGGCGTACTGTACCAGGTCACCTTTGAAGACATCGTCGTATTCGTTTATCAATGATAAGTAGTCAGGGTCCATAGAGGGGATTGCTGAGACAGAGGCAATACTGGTAAACTGGTCGTAGTTTACGGTAATTAGACCCATTTGCTCTGAAGCCCGTTTACCAAGGAGGGGGGTCTTTCACCACAACAAATTCAACAATATGAGATTTATTTGTTTTGTTATTCTTGAGTTCAGATCTACATTTTCCAAGAGGTATGACAGTAGTGTTATTCCACATTTGTAGGTGTCTATCATAAGGATAAAGTTTTTAGAGATCTAAGACGTAATTAGCGGGCAAGACGTTAATTGGTGCTCCACAGTCTATTTGGAATTTCACAGGTTTATTATTTACCAACATAACAGCGAAGATAACTTTGGATGATTTTTCATTTTCTGACAGATTTTTTTCAGAAGTGTGGATCGCATTATGAGCTTCCGTAGATTTGTTTTTTGACGAGATGGCCAGACCAACGTCGTTGTCACTTCACTAGATTCAGATTGAAGTGTATGAACTCTATAGGATTTATTTGTAGGGCATTTATTGGAGAAATGGTTTTTCTCCCCGCATTTGTCACATTCCTTACCCCATGCTGGGCACTTCAGTTTTTGCATAATGTGAATTTTCCCACAAAATTTACAGGATGCTGAACGTTGTGTATCTCGAAGCTTATTCCCAGGGGTTGGCTTCTTACGTGATGTAAAGTTATTAGGCCCATTGTTCACACTCGAGGGTTTGCTGTAAGTCTTTTTACTCGAATGTACTTTATTGATATTGTCAGTTTGTCCAATTGATTTAAGCTGTGTAGAGGTTGCTTCCTGAGCTCGGCAGATATCAATACAAGAATTGAGTGTTAGTTTACCTTGTTGCAGTAGTAGCTTTCTAGTGGCTTGATCCTGTATCCCGACAACAATTATGTCGCGGATGAGCGAGTCGTGTAAACAGTTACAAAAATTACACGTTTTGGCCAGTGTCCTTAGTAAAGTTATGTAACTATCAATAGATTTTGAGGATTCCTGATCACGTATATTTAATACGTATCATTCGTAGGTTTCATTAATTTGACCCACTATGTGACTGTCTAGCTTAGCGATGATAGTTTCCAAATCATCAGGATTTTCATCTTGAGAGAATTGAAGTCCGTTATAAATTTTCAATACAGCATCACCAATCGAATGTAAGAAGAGTGCAGTGTTGTACTCGTCAGGCTGTTGATCTATTCTGGCGACAATTTAGTAGTTTTTCCATTTTTGTTTCCACATTTTCCAATTGTTTTGAGGAGTAGTCGATAGATCGAGAGGGCAGGGAGGGGAGATATGAGGTAGAGTTGGCTGCTGGGCGGCCGCAAGGCTACATGCCTCGGCCATAGTACAGTGTTGTCGCTGTCGCTGCAAGGCGAACGACTGCGAGGGCAAGTTTTGAGCTATGTTCACATCGAGATTTTAGCGTAGTTAGAACAGTTCTCCAACAAGAATAGATCCAGAATACATAGAAAGTTCTTCCCACTGCCACCATGTATCATTATGGTATCATTATAGTCTTAACAGTAGGCAATATAGAGAGAGAAGACGGGGTAACTTTCTAGCAATGCTTTACTTGTGTGCAGCCATTACAGAGAGAGAGAGACGAACGGGAGAATACAGTAATTGGATTTCGGGAGTATTAATTATTAAGATGTGATAGATAACGTAACAGAGTCCACATGCAATCCTGCCGTACCAAACCTAATTTTGGCAAGGAACTAAGCAACGTTTCTCACATTATGATCTACTTCAACAGTGCGGCGCTAAACCCATCCAAACAAGCCGAAGAGAATACAACGATTTCTAACAAAGTGGCACAGCTTGTTTGCCCCGTTTGTCAAATTGTGGCAGCGGGTAGGCACTAGTTGTGAAATGGTATTTAATTTGTTGTGTCCTTTTAATCAACCCCCACTTCAATCCTCCGTCGGATAGCTAAGCAGGTCTAGACATCGCAAGGTGGTTTACACAAATGAAAACCAGTACACAACCGAACAATCTCGAAAACATCAGTTGTCACATTTCCTTGTTCCAGTGTGATCTACTTCATAAACATTATAGGATGTAGAGGGCTAATGAAACTCGAGTGTTCAGAAATCAGACACGAAAGATATTACTAAATAATTGTTAAATATTTTATTTGGCACTTTCTGTCTAGTTCTCATACCATATTGTTTTTCTTTAAATGCTGGAAAACGAGTTGTTTGTTTGTTGACGTTTAACTTCGTACTCAAGAGTATTTCACCTTTATGACGACTTTTCGTTGCCGGTGTATGGTGGAAAACCGAGAAGAAACCTCGTAAAAACAACCCCGTGAACTTTGCAGCCACTGGAAAACTTCCCTAAGTTAGGGATATACACATAAGGTCCGCAGGGGTGATTGAACCTATTCCAGGTATACAGTGAATGGGACTGCGTAGTACACCGCTCAACCACGGAGCCACGGATCGGTCCCTTTTACAGACAAATGCAAGTATTTCTTTTCTCGGTGTAGGCCCTATGTGTACATATAGATCCCTGGTGAGGCGATTTTGCCGTAATGTGTGTGTGCGTTACTAGAGACCGTATATATAGACCCATTGAGTGAGGGACATTAGAGTGAATGGACGAGGTTCGACAGTTAAATGCTCGATCTCATGTCTGAAAATCAAGTACCATCAAAAAGATAACGATTGACTGATAAAAGTATCTGTCACCAGATTGACATGTTTGTATTTATCCACTGGAGTGACAAGTTCTTACAAACCAAAATGTGAGGAGAATAGGAATGAAAACAATATAGTTTGTGTGTAAGACGTTTGATGCAATACTTTTATTTTAACTGGCCTAGTGGTTATATATAATCATTGACACTTTCTACAATATGTTGATAATCGCTTCTCCTCAATGAGCATGTTCATTGAAAAATGTTTGAAATACTCCAATTATTAAATTCTTTCATCTGAATTAATAATCGATGTATTTATTTCTCGTTGTGAAACGATTTAATTTTTGTATCATTATCAGCAAGACTCGGCATCCGAAACTGGAAAGTTTTATATAGATGGCTATTGTTCCACATAATACAATTACGAAGCGCATCAGCTTCCCAAATTATACTACTCGTCTCGAGCGCATCTTAAAACCAAGTAGGGATGCTATTGTTGATAACGGTGGGTGTTCTCTGTGGGTATCTAGCGATCAGCCAAAGTTCAGCCCGCCTGTCGAACATCTCGTGGGCATGGTTGTACTCGGCCACAAAAGCTGCTTCAGACGCCAGGGAAACGGTGTTACCCAGTATTCTCTTGAATTCGGCTACAGCCGCCGGGTGATCAGAGCCAAACAGTGGGTGCTTGTAAGACCTGTTAGAAATAACAACACGACAGACATTTGGACTATTAATTGTTGATTAATTCTTGTCAGAGACAGAATTCCAAATATTATGTAATAAGTCTACAGGGGGGAGGGGGAGGGGGAGGGGGATTAACTTTATGTATTTACTGATTTGTCCTTTATCTTCGTAACACGATACGTCTCTATTTCTGTTTACAAAACTCTGCGCTCTATCCTTTCAGACGACTTTCTTCAACTTAAGCAATCAGTTTGACAGGTTTTGTTTTTTGTCTTCTCAGTTAACATGAGGACATGATCATTTTCTCTAGATTTTTGTCATTTTTTGTTTTATGTTATGCGGCAAAATTCATTTATTAAGTTGTGAGCTTTGATCAATAAGACTTTAAATTTGTTCAATCGTAACCGCGTGACTACATGACAATTACATAAAGTTAGTTGAAAATTCAAAAAATACATCACGAAAATTGTCTGAGAAGATGTGTTTTGAAAGAGAGCCGGTTTGATTTAAATTATATACTATTGATAAGGAAACTGCACCGAAATGACGCCCTTGGGGCATAATTCAAATGTTTAGATATGCAATAAGTATGCGCATAACGACAATCAAACTAGTTCGTGTTACAAACCGCGCCACCTCTCACGACCTTGTTAATTGAATGGACGATACTCTGTGTTTAGCTCTGCAGGTGACTGTACCAAGGGAGTACATGATTACGTCGTTAAAGAGTTGGCCGACATTAAAGGTAACGTTAAATGTATGATCAAAATCTTTGCAGACAAAATGGGTTACTTTAGGTCATTTCACTCCTTGGACGGGCCAGTCCACCAATGGATTAAGAAAACCAACCTACCATCACTGGCCATCTAACATGCAACTCAGGAGGTTATCCCGGCCATCACTGGCCATCTAACATACAACTCAGCAGGCTAACCCGGCCACCACTGGTCATCTTACAACTAAGGAGGCTAACACGGCCACCACTGGTCATCTTACAACTTAGGAGGCTAACACGGCCACAACTGGCCATCTAACATACAACTTAGAAGGCTAGCCCGGCCACCACTGGCCATCTAACATACAACTCAGGAGGCTAATACGGCCACCACTGACCATCTAGCATACAACTCAGGAGGCTAACCCGGCCACCACTGGCCATCTAACATACAACTCAGGAGGCTAACCCGGCCACCACTGGCCATCTAACATACAACTCAGG
>JAVFBZ010186471.1:0-14920 GCA_032466195.1 Katharina tunicata
GTTAGGTGTTAGGGTTAGGGTTAGGGTTAGCATTTGACAACATGTGCTTTCAATTGTAACATCTGGCCGGACAGCTTTGGCTATTTCCGGACGATTTTCCGTATAACACAAATGCACCTCTGATAGGTTCGAGCCCCCCTGTTGACATTAGTTATATAAGACAAGTTTTCAGTGGTAGCGGAGAACACGATCTGTTTTTGCGAGGTTTCTGCTCGGTTTTCCACCAAATTAGTGAAATATCCTTGGTTATATGACGTTAAACACCAATTAAATGATCAAATATTATTTAAATTTTTTTTTTTTTAATTTTGAACTTAGTAGCCTTTGCATGTACTTTTCTGAATTAAGATTAAAATCACGTTTTCGTTTTGTTTTGACATTTTGCTTTAATTATTAGTTTTATTTAGTTGAATTTTTCTGTACAATTTATTATGATTGATATTGAGATTTGTTTTACATCAGTTAAACATTACTACGTCTTTTTTGTCTTGTACAAGCATATACATTATTAGTCATTGTGTTGAATAAATTAATTTCTTCTTAAGGTTGCGCTGTGGTTCAGTTGCTTGAGCGTTGAACCACTGAGTTCCGTTCACATGTACCCAAAATGGGTTCGAATCCCTCTGTCGACCTTAAAAAGGCCGATATAAGGGAAATTTGCCGGTGGCTGCGGAGATCACGAGTGATTTAACGAGGTTCCTTCCCGGTTTTCCACCATACACCGGCAACAAAAGAACGCTTAATAAGTAAACTTGTTACACTCGGTTTACCTTCCTCTTATCTAATTTAGGCATTACGATTTTTTTTCTTATCCCTTTTACTGACTTCAAATTGAATAGGCCGAGTGAATTTTTTTTTTCTGTTTAAGCTTAGTGAGTTGGTTATCAAATTTATGCGATTCATTCTTCAGCGCACTTTTTTCAGCTTGAAACAGTACAGCGAAAACAACAAAGATGTCTTGTTAATACATTAGAGCTCGTATTCTTTTCAATCTCGAGAAAGGTACGAACCTAAAGTAAAAAGCCTATTTCAGTAGCTTATGATGCAGACCCATGGACAGCAGTATATGCGCTAAAAATCGACATAGAGCAGGTAGCAAAGAACAACAAAGAAAGTGAAGCTATAAAACAAAACTATTTAACATAAAATTAGGTCGAAATGACCAATGCGACAAGAGAACCAAGTCATGTGAAAGAGTTTAAATTTCTTCATATGTCGATTAATCAGGTCAAGTGTTAGCAGCCTAGCTATGAAAGTTCACAGCTATATTCAAAATGCCTAGTTATAAGTCATTACATACAAGGTCCGTCGCCGAAGTGAATCAATGGATTGTTTTATATAAATGTTAATATGTTGTTTTAATTGTTGTTGTTGCAGTGCGACTTGGATGTTGACCTGAATACCACGAGATGCTCCAGCCCTGACAACGTGAACAACATTGTGGATGAAGAAACTGATGTAAGCATTCTTTAGTAGAGCATCAAATAATCCTCCCTTTCGTCGAGTCTTTGAAGGCGTTAACTGATCTTATTGGTTTGTGCCTAAAAACAACTATGGGAGCAGTTTACGAGTAGGTGTACAGCTGATTTGGTGATAGGCCTACGATGTCACAATTTTATATAGATTTTCTTCCTTTTACTGACTTCAAATTGAATCTGAACTTTTTTTCTCTGTCTAATTTTAATTCAATTGGTTGTAAAGTTTAGACGATTCGTTCTCCAGCACACCTTTTAGTGGAAACAGTAGGCTACTACGACAACAACAAATATGGCTTGTCAATGCATTAGTGCTGGTATTTTTCTAAATCATAGGTTCGAGTTCTTCAAGGGAAATTTCAAGGGCTTGAGCCAAGGCTCGGAGAATGCGTAGGGATAGTAAAGAAACAAATCCTATAAGAAATATTGTTAGTACACAAAACTGTTTAGAAATAGGTGCCTCAGATCTGTTATGGAAGACGATAGAGGCCATTTCAGCACCTCGCTGTCTTGATCTTTCAAATTGAGTGCGAGGTAGAGAGGTGGCGAGACACACAAGCGATAGTGAGGTAGCGAAGCGAGACAGAGAGGTTAATAATATACAGTTATGGACTTTTCGTGAGGTTTATACGGTTCTACTGGCAGTTAATATACACCGTGGCCAGAGGGCCTGTATAACTCGGTATAGATCGAATTAAAAGGCATTAACTGTTTTATTATATGACAATAAATAAATAAGCATACCTTATCAGCTGATATCCGATAAACCAATCACGGTTATTGTACATCTGAGATCGGAGCAGACGACATTTTTGGCACAATTCTAATCTAAGAAGAAAACGTAAAAGCTGTCGGTGATTGGTTGAAATTAGACGAGGTGTATAATAGCTAGAGTTATACCCCTCGAGTCAATATCAGGGGTTACGCATTGACCGCATGATACATTTCAGCCAATGAATGGTCAGAAAATATGATATAAACATCAAGTTGTATAATAACACGATCAAACAAGATCTGCGTTCAACAAAGACATTTGCAGCATGGTGCTGACATGGTCTTATTATAAGAAAGTATCGCTGTAGCTATCGAAAAAGAGAACTGAATTGCATGTATACATTGTTGTAATGGCCATTTCGCTGAAGTAAATATATATTAAAATGTTGTTGATCACATATAACTTTATTCTGTAGATTTGTACAGGTTCTCGTTTGCTAAGGTTAAATTTTGGCATAAATCATGGCACAAACTGTCCACCATACATTTTACTTACAATAGTTCAGTTTAAGTGGCTTTTAATTGAAAACGAGAAATCCAACAACGAATGTACTAGCAGTTTTGTTAACAACTAGGAAAGGTCTGTAATTAGACTGTGACTGTTTTTTTTACTTTTCCTTTAATATCTGTGTATTTGCAGAGTTCTCTCCCGTTGTGTGATTGCCCCGAGAAAAGTGAATGTGAAGTGGTGAAAGTTGGAGAGATTTACAAGTGTGAGTCCGCCCAAGAACAGGCCGCTGAGGAGGAGGACCTCAAAAAATATAGTATGAATATGCTTCTAGATGAGAACTAAACTCCATTCTTCGTCACACTGTCTGATACTACGTCATAGATGACGTCAGCTATGACGTCATACTGTTTAACTTGACCTTTGCCAAAAACCTAGATGTCAAATCTTCCTTCATAATATTCATTTTAATTAGCAACGTACTGTGATTTTTATGAAGAAAATTTTGATCTAAACTAAGAATATTATAATGTTAAATTATTTCGTTATAGCTTCGTTGATAATATTTTAAATGAGCAACGTTAAACGTTTGTGATTAAGAAAAGATTTAAATCTAAGAATACAATCATTTTAAATATATGCAAATGTGATAGCCTGAACCGGAAATTGTTGTCAATAATTTTAACTGACATCACTCTCTTTAATCGTTAAAGGCTCGTTCACACGGCAACATTTTAAACTGGCTTAAATCTAGACCGGTTTAAATTCCAAGCCTGTTTCGAAAAACGTACCGTTCACACGACCATTGTCCTAACTGACTGTAAGCCGGCTCAGAAATATGTCCGTTCACACGGTCAGGTCTGAGCCGGTTTAACTTTAGCAATGCCATTATGACGTTGTGGCGTTTATTGTTATCCGGCGCTTTTAAGCCGGACCTGTTCACACGGACATTTTAAACCGGTTTAAATGTTGAAACCGGCTCAAAGCCACATACGAAGTGGATGAAGTTAACCCGGCTTCAAAACACCTAGCGTGTGTTCACACGGACAACGTCCAACCGGCTTAAAGCCACACTGCTATTTAAGCCGGTTTAAATGTGGCCGTGTGAACGGGCCTTTAAATAACAGAAATCATTATTCCTTATTCTCAATTGCTTTTATTAAATAAGAGTTATTCTGACGGTACGTGTTGTCAAATAATTGAAGACAACATCCAAAACGAATATAAAGTGTTTGGGTTCCAAAATGTTGACAGAACGTGTCCACTGTATAGTTGAGATAGTTTGTTTGTTGGGATTTACACCGTACTTAAGGTTATTTCACTCACATGACGGCGTGCCAAACTGCCAGCCCAATAGGGTAAGGAGCCACCCTCAACGACATTGGCAAAGAGACAAAGGCACCACGAGAAAGGGACCGGACTTAAAACAAGACCCCACAACAAATCGGATTCCTGATGCCCCTTTGCTCAGAGAGCATATTGTGAAAGCAAATTTTATTGTTTACTATCTAGAAAACGATCGATTTGCTGATCAATCAAGCCTTTACTTTTATTTAAGTTCATGAAACCGAACAGATCGACTGGCAATTCCCAACAGTCTAAAAAACAGACCCCTTTTTGCAACCAATGCCGAAATATAGCACTTGATGTCAAGCCATATTTGACAGTATCGTTTTTATCGTTGTGGGTTTGAAAGAACTATATGATAAATAGGCCTATAAACTCCTTCAGTGGAAAATTCCAAGCAATAATCATCATGAACGTGTTTATAACATGTGGTTTCAAAACGTTTCAATGATATTCAACATGAATATCTTTACGATACGTGGTTTCAAATTGTTTCAATGACATTCGACATGAACTTCTTTTCGACACTGGCTTCAAAATGTTACAATGATAAACGTTTAACAAATACCCGGTGATACGAAAACTATAAACCCAAATGTTTCATATCAAAATTTAAAACAAAACAACAGAAATCATTAAAAGATTTTGAATCCAAGGCTAAGCCGAACACGAGCAACATGAAAACGCAATCCAGTCCGTGGACACCCTACAGGATAAAAGATGGTTTCGCTAACTGAATAATATATGCTATTGGCTTCAACATAGGGAGTTGTAAGATTATTATCAAAGAATGCTTCTTTTACATCCAATGAAAATATAAACCTGAACTATCTAGCATTTGACAGAAGAATATCCGCACACGACAGCTGTGACAGCTTGTGTCAGTAAAGTTTGAATGAACTCACAAATTTTATACTCAATCAATAATATTTTAATATTCTACCGATCGTCTTTAATAGGCATATAGAGGTCGAGACACTTAGAATAACATAAGGTATTGTAGATATTCTCATATTCAACTTCTGGTATATTGTTGGCGCAACGTTTCGGTCTAGATGCTTGAAAACGGTCTTGGCATCTAGGCCGAAACGTTGCGCTAAAAATTTATCTGAAGTTGAATATCCATAATATCTTATGTTATTCTAGCAATCTCCATAAACCATAGCTATCAGTTTCTTGCTATAAGCTTGTACACTTCCATGTTCACCCTAATAGAGGACGGTCAGATTGTTTTGTTAGTATTTAACGCCATGCTTTAACCATTAGACTTCTGCTATTACGACGTCAATTTCGAGGCTGGACCTTAAAGTTATATACTCACCCAAATATTCGGTATTTTAGGTTTTCACAGAATCACATGAATTATATATATTTTCATCAAAAAGTAAATGTAAGAGATATTCCGTTAATTCTACACCAAGAATTAAAGGTTAAGGTAGCTTAAAAGCCTGGTAAAAGTAAAACAATCTGAAAATTCTGTCAGAATTTTTAATTGGAAATGTGTCAATCTGCTGTCACAGCTCAGACACACTTTGATGTACCGACGTCACTCCGTGTCAACCGTGTTAGACACACCCCTTACAAGGTTCAAAATGTTGGCCCGTTACAAACAAGGCCATTCGCCGCGGCTGGATCAAAATCATTCTGCGCAAATATGACCAGCCCTGTTTCCGTTAAATTCGAATAACAGCTAGATATCCCCGGGTATGCACAAGCTTTGTACTTAATGAATAATTTTTATTTTAACGTGACTGTTTTAATTTTTGAAGAAACACTAAATCTTGTAAAAATCAAGGCGAACGGAATTGGTTGAAAACTCTTAATTTTGTGTGCGTATGTGACTTTAAAGTGCCACCGCACGTGATCGTATAAAAAAATAAATAAAGGACTTCCACGTACTCACAGTGCCCTCATGTACATGTGAAAGGCAAACATTTTTAACTGCAGTCTGATCTCGCACCCGTGGAAAACTAACTTTAACGAGCAGCGGGTGGTTGGGCGGGAGATTCCTGTGCCCTGGTGTTCTTTGAGCTATAAGTGGCATCAGGAAGCGAATTTATTCTGGTTCCGATTTTTTCGTCCTGTAAATGTTTAGTGGGGTCTTCTGTTTTGCCAGCGTCGCTTAGGGTGGTTTCCTTCGCCGATTAAGCTGACATGCCGTCATATGAGTAAAACGGCTAATTGGTTGATTGATTGATTGGGGTTTTACGCCGACCCCATTCAACCCAACCAACATCAACGAGTATTTAATACCATTACGGTTGAATGTCTGTTGATCTACATCGTATTTTGTTTATTTTTTGTATAGACATTTTACATTGAAAATAAAAGCAACTTATTAATAATTCCACCATAGACGAAATGATATGCGACAGGGTAATGGTTTGTCTTTCCACCTAGCACCTATGGTGTTTATATCGGCCCATCTATGGGTGTTTACTGGAACGCAAAATGTGAAACCCCTCTTCTTTCACTGTTAAGAGATTCCGTTTTCTAGCCCTTTGGATAGCAAATATAGATCATACTTCTCTTGGAAGGGGGTTGCTGACGTTTCAGAGGAAGTTTGTTCCCTGGTTTCGACAAAGTAGACTATACATCATTACTTCGATATTAGGAGTTATTTTTTTATCTTATTACCGGCATGAACGTATAAAACACAGTGCAAAACGCACGAACGCAACAGCAAAAGACAGGTTTTATGACAACACAATATATCGATTCAGAGCTGAGAGCAAATAAAGCTCCAGTTTGGTTTATAGTTCTGGGGCCAGTTTCACAAAGCCTTTGCGACGTTCGAACTCTCAGCTGTTGTGAAGACACAATACCTTCAACACTGGGCGTCATAGTAACTGAGTGTGCGCCAATTGACGAAGGCTTTGTGAAACCGGCATAACATTAACAATGGTTAATGGAAATATTATAAATAAGACAAATCAGGTCATTAGCCCTGCCTTGGCAATTACAAAATGAATGCATAACATGCTCTTTGTACAGAATACATTAAAACTTTATTGGTTCATTGCTAAAACCCACTGCATGGCATTATTTGTTAAAAGTTCTATACAAGTAAAAACCCAATGAGGCAATTATCACATTGCCTTTGTTAAGAATTGAACAATTTATTAAAATTTATCACAATTATAGTTCATCACATGAATTTAAAACCATGGCAGGAATGCATACGAGAGATCAATGTGTGTTGGCGAAATTTTTAAATATTTCTAAAAGGCACTTACTCAACTTAAGGCAATCATAATTTTTTGAAAACCCATAAATGTGCCTTGAAATGAAAATGATATACATTTTATGAAAGTCAATTGAAAGTCTATGTGAGTGGTATCTGATAACTGACAGGACATGTCATTGTGATTGCTTGAGCAATTGCAATTGCTTTGTTGATCTACCTTGTTTCAAAAGTAGCATTGTTGACCAAAGGGTCATCTTAAATTACGGACGATCTGGCTAACAAAAAACTTTCTTTGTTTAACTACCTTTGAATACGAAATGTTGTGGAATCATTTGCAGAATTCACTCAATACGTGGTCTTAAAAATTGTATTGACTTCGTCGTGTTGTAAATACATTCACGATTATCGAATCATCGCCATTGGAATAGATTTGCTGGTTTGATATGGATTTTACGCCGTACTTATTTCACCCACATGACGACGTGCCAGCCCAAAGGGCGCAGGAAACCACACTTAACGATGTTGGTAACACATAACACACTAATGTTCTTTTACAGGACGAATAACAGGACACCATAACAAATCGGCTTCTCTGATGTCCCGTAGCTTCGAGAGCAGCAGGGCACACGAAACTCCCACCCAATCACCAGCGATTGGGATATAAGTTTGCCCTTTTTGATAATGGAATATTCAAGTTCAATGTTTATGAAAAGTTTGTTGTGTAATTTGTTGGCAGCAAATCACATGAAAAGATCCTGTAATCCTATGTTTGTTTCATAAGTATTCACTACTTGGGGACAATAGATCGATTCCATCCAGTTGTTTTATCCGCCTTCAACTGTTTTTTCTCTGTCTCTTTCTCTCTATTCTGTTTCTCCGTCTAATTAACAGGAAAATTGATACCGAACCGATTCAAGGGTGCCTAAACCTGTTACAAGAGGAGATTGTTTCTTTGTTTGATTATGATTTACGCCGTATTCAAGGCTATTTCACTTATACGACTGCCTGCCAGCGAAATCGGTGAAGGAAACCACTTTTAACGACCCAGGCAACATGCAAGAAAGGACAAATCATTTACATAACATTACCAAAACAGGACACCGCAACAAATCAGCATCCAGTGACCCCTTAGCCCAGAGTGCACCAGGACACAGGAAGTTCCCATACAACCACTCGATAGAAGTGGAGAAGTCCTCCAATTGGAATTCTAAAATGAGATTAACTCTTCCTTGTTAGTGCTAAGCTACAAGACATAATCTTCAATCCCGACAGATATAGGACACACCGTAACATCATTTTGCTTGTATTGACTAGTTTGATGGTAGGATTTTATCACAGAGGTGTTGGTCAATGGACTGGTAAAGCCTCCGTCGGAACTATTTTTGAATCAGTTGTTTCATAAACCCATCTGGTGCCATTCCATTTTGATTCTGTTCCAGTCATAGCTTTGTATGCGACATGCGGATTAGTGCGAATTTGATTGGACGAAATCACAACACTGGCACCAGTTACCCAAGGGGGATAACCGTTTGATCTGGCATAAGTGTCCATTTCCGGTTTCCAGTTTGTAGGGGCATGTTGATAACTCAGTTGATACGCCCGTGTGTCGTACGGAGAAGTTTCTACAGTAGACTTAACTGCATGATTGTATTCAGCTCGGCTCCTGTTTGCCTGAAATGTGTTTGCGACAGACGGACTGACCCAGCCCCCAGGTGTGGACGCGTTTGCCATCATACTACCAGGGGAACAACAACAACAACAGCGCCTTGTTCTTGTAGCGCCCGCGCTACTGCCAATGTCTTTTGTTGGATTTGGACGGGATATTTCTGTTTTTGCTGGCACTCGGATGGGAGATGGACGGACCACGGCCACTGATGGGGAAAACTCGAGTTTGGATGAAGATCGATTTGTGAAAGACGACCTTGGCCTGAATGTGGTGGTATTGGATGCTACTGATGAGGGTCTGGCTGTAGGCTGGTAGCCATGTATTGTCACTAAACTTGTCTCTGTTTCGTAGGTAGAACGGACGGCTCCTTTTAAAGGCTCGTCACCCATTTTGTATTCTTTTGAAATCACAGATATTGTTTCCATGGTCAGTGTACCCTCTGTTAAATGTTTTCCAACTTCCATGGCCCACTTCTCCAGTTGGCGCCATTTCTTAGGTGACATGAAAACAGATGCAATTTCAGACTGAGTGCCAGCCATTTTGATTCTACCTAAAACAAAAGAAAGATGGAAATAAGATACATTCCGTTACTCTTTTGGTTGGATAGAGTGAAAATATAGACTATAAGTAACATTGCATTATGAATTGTTTTTATTGGGGTTTTTCGCCGGACTTGATACAATCTTACTCAGATGACGGCGTGCCAGTCCAATAGGTAAATGAAACCACCACCGACGCCACCGACAGCAAATACAGCAAAAGACAGTCACGTGACGCCACAACAACCAGTTGCCTGATGTCCGTCAGCTCAAGGGAGTAATTTATCAGTAGAGAAATAGTGCTAGCCAAGACTTTTATCACAAATTTAAACGAATTCCATTTCCTTTACTTCAGGTGTTTCTTACCGAACCGTTGTCTAATGTTAATCATAATTTCAAGATATTCCTTTTTTATGGTAGGCAATTATTGTATGAATATACTAGACTCGGGTGAGCCGTCATAATGATTTACGTGAAGGCTTTTCTTCCCGACTAAGAAAGGGGTTATGGTCAACCCGGTTAAACTCTACAGGTTTCTTTCAAATGGAATTAAAATCTTGTAAGCTATTTGCGCCGACTGTCGACATATGCTCGGTATAGACCAAGTCCTCGGGTTATAATCTAGCTTATGGATCTTAAATATATACAGTTATCAACAGACCACTACAGAAAATACACATGTTTAGTATAAACCCTACATAAAAGTTGCCTCCACGGTAGAAACATAAATGCATTCAATATTTACTTTTATTTAAAACAAACAACGAATACGATTAATACTGTGGTTTAAGTTCTTAGATGTGAAAGAGAGTTATTGTTTTTTTTGTATATGTTAGCTTGTTGATTGTGGTTTTACGCCGTACTCAAGGTTATTTCACTTATATGACGGCGTGCCAGCCCCATCGGTGAAGGGGACCATCGTAACGACATTGGCAACATGCAGGACAGAACGAAACATTTACACATCAACAAAACAGGGCACCACAACAAAACGGCATCCTGTACATGCCCCTTAGCTCAGAGAGCACCAGGGCACAGGAGGCTCCCACCCAATCACCTGCCCCTTAGCTCAGAGAGCACCAGGGCACAGGAGGCTCCCACCCCACCACCCGCGGTTTTAAGTAGTAAGTTATATATATATAAAAAAACACCACATCCATAAATGTAAAATAGAGCAAAAGAGTGGGAAGTTTATACAACTGCCATAAGTATACATGGCAACGAAAGAGCCGTATGGAATTCATTCCCCTTCTTGCTTAACGGTTTTTGTCGTATTTTAGATTGATAGATTTAATGCACTTTTACGTCGCATTTAAAATATTTCACTCACATGACGGCGTGCCAGCCCAATCAGTGGGGGAAACCACCCTGAACGACGCTGGCAGCACAGAAGAAGCCATAACAAATCGGCCTCCAGATGCCCCTTTGCTCAGAAAGCATCAGGACACAGGATGCTCTCACCCAAGCACTCTTTATTCCGTTCGAATAATATTTTGAATAAATAATTTTTTTTTTTGTGTGTGCAGCATTAGTAAAATATTAACTGCAATAAAATTACTTTTTTGTTCTAAGTTTTTAATTTACATATGTACACAACAGTTTGCATAATTCAGGTCACGAATAAATCCCACATAGAACTGATGCCAGGCCTGTAACTACGTATTGTGTTTTATCAATGACTATATAGCATAAACAACGTAACAATGGTACTTTAACCATAATATATTTGATGTGCATTGTATACAGCGTAAACGCGTGTAAAAAAATGCCTTTGGTCGCTCGACAAAACACGCGAGTGTTATTGCAAATCACCCAAAACATTATTCAACTAAATCCTATATTAAGTTATTAAAGCGCCACTCCCGTTTACGATTGACTCGCTTTCACTTAGTCCGTTTCACGTTGTCGTAATCGGATTATACAACATGCAATAACAACACTGTGGGGACTTTATGTTAAGCTATTGCCGATATGCGGCAGATGGCAACAATCAGACTGGAGAACGTCCACTTAACCTGATAATGATAGACTCAGTAAACTATTACACTATACGCTGAACCATCAAAATACCGCATCGATTAAAGCGCAGCGTTTTCAACAATGTATCCATAGGCAGACAACCCAAATTGAATATAGTCAGTAAAGAGGAAATTCGCGACATACATAATCAGACAAAGACATTTTGAATTAATCCTACAATTTAAAAAAAATACGTTTTCAACGCCGACCGCAAACTTTGCACTAGGCCTATATTATGCAATATTCAGTTTTTCTTCTTCAACAAATGGCAATTTAATTTAAATAAACGGTACCCTGAACCCACAAGAATGGCATTCAAAATGAGTGGTTTAAAATAATTTTAACTAGCTGAGTTTTTTGGTTTTGTCTTTTCCCATAGACATAGGTTATCAAAGAAAACGTTTTTTTTATATTTTATAAATTATTATTTTACTTTAGCGTTTATAAATCCAAGCGAAACAGTACTTGATGGCCAGCAGCATATACAACACAGGGGAGATTACTCTGGGCGCACTCCAATCGAGATATATTATAGGCGCTCCAAATCGCCTCCTCATCAATATTAATCGAATATGTTTTGTGTGTGTGTGTGTGTTGTTGTTCGTGTGTAAGAGTTTCAAAAGTATCCACCCAGTGAAGAAAAAGGACAAACTACAACAGCCGATACACTTTCTTGAGAATATGTTTGGATTATAGGGTATAAGCTTAGAGACCAAAGTCGTAGGATCCTTACGACGTAGGGTTACAACTAGAGTTTCATGAAGACTTTAAATTAACCTGATTTTTAAATGAATATCATGACATTATGATGAAGGCGTGCCGGCCAAACGAGTAAAGGAAATGTCACAGGGGACAATTACATTCCAAAGCTACCCAAGAACTTTCTTGACATAGCTGGGACAAATAGAACCAAATAGGAGTTGTTAAATTTTTTATATAATTTATTAAGTAATTAGTATCTATTTCGTTTTTCAATTATTGATTTGTTTGCATGTTACGCTGTTTCAACCCTTTGTGATAAACCCAAAACAGTTTTTAAAAATATTCACTTAAAATGATAAGACCAATCTAGAAGATGTACAAAACAACTATTCGAATATCGCATGCATATACACACATTTCTAAAGCAAGACAAGCCATATACAAAAACTGGTCTGTTGAATAAAGCCTCAAAAGAAAAGGTGGACTAAAATACATATTACTATACCGTTATCAAATATTTGCCTCGGTCGCATTTTAACTGTCCATTGAAATGTTCACGCAGTAGGACGGTCAATACGGCTTCGTATATGCCCAATCCGAAGGTATATTGCGTGTAACGGCAGGCCGTCACATATTAACCAAACTATTACTTAAACCTGACGTATTTAATTGTGACATATGCGTAACTGGGCAGTCATTAAGCTGGCTAGTAGTCATTGTTTGGACGGATTCACAATGGAATAGGCTTGCCAGGAGATCACTATTCTCATGCACGGACGAGTGAACATAAGGCCGTGCTCGCACACAGGCGTGTATATACATCAACTGTACACCTAATGCGAGCCATGTGCTTGACTATTATACGATACACAAACCAAACTTAAATAGTTATTGATTGATTGATTGATGTTTAACGCCGTGCTCAAGTGTAATTCACGTATATGACCGCGGTGCACTCCGACGGTAAATAACGTAACCAGTTCTTGTCACAATCATAAAATGTGGAGTATTTTGCTATGTTGGAAAAATATTCTTCCTTCAGTCCTAGTAGATACGTTTGACATTTTGGGTGGTTTCCTCCACCGATTGGGCTGGCACGCCGTCATATGAGTGAACTAACCTTAAGTACGGAGTAAACCCACAAACAAACAAACAAGTAGGTATAACCCACAATGTTCTAAGCACGATGGGAAATTTATATCTTATATTGCCACATATATAAAAAGACTGGTCATTCGAAGCGACAGCTGGTCTACTAACTTTGTTTGAACAGGTAATATAGTAGGAGGGATCATTAAATAACCATGGAGTATTCATGTTTCACTTTCACCACCCACTCAACTCTACATGCTGCCAGAAGACACGGGATTGATTAATGACATCACCAGCTCTGCGGTGTAAAATCGATCTGGTCAGTTGATGATTTATAAAACATGGTGGAAGAAAATACGTTGGCTTCACCATGCTTAAAACACAATTTGTTGAATGATTTTTTTATTGGGTTGTATGTCGTACTTACGGTTATTTACCTTATAGGACCAAACCCCCCCCCCCCTCCGCACGACACTGCCAACAGACAAAGACACAAAGGCTAGGATGCCTCCACAAATCGGTTTCCTAAACCCTTAGCTCAAAGAGAGCACCAGGGCACAGGAAGCTCCTGTCCGACCACCCGTTAAAATACAACAAATATTTTCTTAAAAAAAAAAAGTAAATTAAACGGTAGTAGACCGCTACAGGGTAAACGTCTCCAGCATGGTGAAGCAAAGGTTGGTAATATAATCAATACATGTTAACGTCCACATGTTCCAGATTATCAACTGACTATATCTCATTACAGTTCAACGAACACAAAGCTTGCCCACTAGTTAGTTGTAATTCCTTCGTGGCGTTATCATTTGATTTGTTTGAGTGGCGTTTTACGCCATACTTGGGTTATTCCACTCATATAATGAGGGTTTTCCTGTTTAACAAATATACCGTCCCACAGGGACAGTATATTTACGTTTTTCAAATAGCAGTTAAACATCATTTAGCTTATATGGGTACCACATTGTCTGTATGCGTTATGTACATCAGCGGTGATAGGGCTCTGGCTCCAAGTACAGTACGGTGTGATTATTTTAGTACGCTGAGGTTGAATAGCTTAAAATCTTACCTGAGTTTCAATGTATTGTTCTGTGTGCTCATTTCCCACTAGATTCTACTCTACGTTTTTGTTCAAGCTGGTTAGGACTCGTGAAAAGGGTAGGATATTGTTATCAGCCGATTACAGCTGCCTATTACAACTGCGCGAAGGTCTGGCTATAATGTTCTACGTGGTAGTTCTGTACTAGTACCAGTGGATGCATGGACGCTACATACAAGGCAGTTTAGAATGTGGTGAGTAGTCCGAGGCGTCTTGTTGTAGCCTACTGTTCACTGTGTGCAACCGATCACTGACCACCATATTCAATGGATCGGTAGCTTTATTCGGCTGGACGTTGGCCGCACTGGAGCAGCGAGTTTCCCCAGCCACAGGGGGATTCGACCATTAGGACAAAGCACCAAGCTAAAGACAAACACCTGTTCATTCGAACACGGTAGGCGTTATGTCACTGGACAGATTTTACCGTTGTTTACAATCAAGCGTTCAGAGGCAGCTGGGGTGAGACTCGCCAGGAGGTGAAAATGACCAGACGGAACAGGTCCCAGTTCGGGAACAGCCAACACCACGGGGCTAATCCATTACCCCCCCCCCACAGACGTTCACTTATGTTTTTG
>JAVFBZ010186482.1:0-14919 GCA_032466195.1 Katharina tunicata
CCCCCCCCCCCCCTCCCCCCCCCCCCCCCCCCCCCAAAAAAAAAAAACGAACAAAAAAACAAAACAAACAAAAAACAAAACAAATACACTGATATTTGGATTTGTATGGAATGGCAACCCTTATAAAGTTAAACGAAACATTATTACCCAAGATATCAATGCCCGGGAAATTAGAATGGTAGAGGTTGGTGCATTCATTCAAGCGCTAGAAATTATTTGGGTTCGAACATTATTTACTTCCATCTCAAAATGGCAAAACCTTTTTTTACAAAATATAAAGTTCAAATAATTAATCAAGGTGGGAATTTCAAGGAACTACTGGACAAAATAAACAATCCTTTTTGGTGTGACCTAGCACTACACGCATTGTACTTCAAATTAAAATTAAAACCCCATGATTACCTTGATGTAGCCTGTGCCAATGTGAGACAGAAACAATAAAACATTTGTATTCTCATTGTGGTGCAGTTAAAACATTATGGAAACAATTTGAAAAATGAATATTGGGTATAAGTAAACAACATGTTGTTTTAAATGATATTACCATCGTACTTCGTTTTCAACAGAAGCACACTGCTTTGAATCGTATAGTGCTAATAAGCAAAAAGTGTATATACCAGTGTACATTTTCTAAACCGTTTTAACAATTGATGGACTTATAAAAAAGTAATAAGGTACTGTATTCATTTAGATAGAATCTTGTATAAATCAAACATGACATAAAATGTCAGAAAACAATTTCATGATAAGTGGTCATAACATAATGTTTTCCAAACAAAAGCTTCCACGTGCTATAATTATAAAGTTCAAAATCAACAAAGAAATGTCAAATAGAAATATGTATTAGCTTTAAGAAAAAAATAATCCTGTTTTGACTATTTTCAGTATATATTATAATTTGTACTCCGTTTCATTATATATTCTGTGAAACTGTATATATTTTTGTATAAATGTAGAGAAAGAAAATGTGCTTTCCAATAATGAAAACAAAAAAAATAAAAAAACATAGCCATGGTTTATGTGTCAAATTTCAGGGTTAATAAGATATACAAAACTATTTCAGTTCGATCAGAATTAAAGACCTTAAGATTTGGTCACCAAATTATGCTAAGCAATATTATGCTTATTGTAACATTTCCCCCACAACATTGGCACTGCTCCAACCAACACTTTCCATTATAACATTGAGTGGTACACCTCACTTGAGAGCTGCACTGGTTGACGCTGACCTGGTGCTATGGGCAGAGAAAACATTTGTATTAATACCCGAATTAGTCAAAATACATTTGATCCATCTCGAGATAGTATCCTTTGTCACAGGTTTGTGAGGCATACAATAACTTATAAATAAATGAGAACATTGACCATTTACCTAAGAAGTCCTATCAATATATCATTTCAATGTATTAATAACACAAAATTCTTGATCCATAGGAAAAGTTTCAAATACAATTGGAGACTGTTGATGCTTCGGGTTACTGGTCTTCAATGAAATTGTAATATAAAATGTTCATGAACCATGAGATACCTACATTGACTTTATATTATGAACATGGAGAGTCTGACATCTTTGAAAGTAACTAATTTAAGTGTCAAATCCTTTATTTTTAGAGTTTTTAATGGAAATAAAGATGACAAATATTTTAAAGCAATTCCAACGTTCCCTGTATGAACATGGAAGAAACGGATTTTTATGGAAAACGCCTTTCATAAACTGTCTAACCAAAGGGTGAACACCAAATTCAGTCTCGTGAATAGAAGCAACTTAATGCGTCCACAGATATGACCCAGGTTGTGGGTGATATAATATAAATGTGTCAAATTGCTTGTTTGCCATTGAGGCGAATATATCAACATCTGTGTAAACTTTTAAAAGGGACAAAGCTTTTGCTATCTTGTCTGAATGTAACAATTATTCTTTATATAATAATTTTGTCTAGATTTGGTATCAGTATGTACATGTATATTGATAATTGTAATTATTATTTTTTAATTATTATCCTAAGATTTGTTGATATAAATTGATATATATATAGATATATAATACTCACAAATATAAGTATGTAAATCAAATATATATATATATAAGAGTGCAAATTTTCTTTCTCTACATTTATACAAAAATATATAAGATATATGATTGATAATATGTGCGTTGCTACCACTGCATTTGCAATTTAAATGCTAAGTAATGGCTAAACACTAAGTTTAAAAAACTTATTTACCCTATAAAGTCATATTACTACATGAAAAACAAAAGAAAAGAAAAGTTGTTAAATTTGCAAATGAATTGATAAAATCGATTACTGTAATTGACACTTACAAAACCTCGTAACAGAAGCTAAACTTGCAGTCGAAGCTGAATGAATGTCGCCCAGATTCCGTAATTTATGTGGGAATTTGGCGGATTTAAAAGATAGACTTATTTGGTATGTTGCCCAAGAGAATAATTTGTGTATGTTGAATTATGCAATGGTAACTTGTATGATGTTCAAATAGGAAACTTATCAGCCATTGACCGTATACTATTTTCTTAAACTTAAGCCCTGTATGCCCCTAGTCAGTTCATCAAGAATTGCATTGTGGAAGTGAACATTTCCCCATCCTCTCATTGTTTGATTTTTCGCCTTAAAGTGAACGTATTAAAATTTGTGTGAAGAAAATCTGTATTATGATAAAGGCCTACAATGTGATTAGGTTAATATGTGTTATTCATTAAATCTGCACAAGCGGTGTTCAAATATTAACCACACTATACCTCTTTAAACAGTATGGCAACAGCTTACATCTGTTAATGGAAAAAGAAAATCAAACTGTGTACCAAGCATTGTCTTCAATGGAGTCCAACATGTAACAAATACAGATAAATGCAAACAATTTTTCATTTGTTTCTAGTTTTAGTAACTATGATCCTGATTTTATTCTTTCATAAAGAAAATGTAGAAGGTATGGACCAGTTTGACAGTATTTTGTCTGACGAAATGCCATTCAATGACAATTTCTCAATGTTGGAGCTCAAGCAAAATCAGAGTAGAACTAAGGATTGTGTCTCAATCAACGCATAAACCTCGCAGAAAAATGTTTAAATATTTTTTTCTCTAAATACAGTAACGGTTTCGATGGAAATTCCAGTTGCATGGAAGAAGGCTATTGTTCTTCATGTATTAAAGCCAAGTAAGGGCCTATCTCTCCCCATATCTTATAGGCCTATAGCTCGAACATCAACAATGTGTAAGGCTATTTAACCCATGATGAATTCCAGACTGGTCTGGTTTATGAACAAAAATAAAATATATTAATTTGATGATACCCGGTAGATGTTAGGTAAATGTTTGCACCTTAATTCAACTCTCTAGAATATTTTATTCTACATACATTTCACTGGTGCTTCATGTGAATTTCATTGTGAAGCTTAAGATATGTTTATGGACATCTCATTGTATAATTATTAAGTTGTTAAATTGAATATATAAATTCGGAAAATTGTTTAAAAAAAATTAAAGCATTCGTTACACGTGTATAGCTTTTTGAACTCAAGGCTTCCAGTTATGTTTCCCTAGGCATTTCTACTTTTAAATCTTGTTTTCAAGATCAATTTCGGCGTTTTCTTGTATGAAATCAGATTCCATATCAATCCAATCTACGAACTATAATTTCATTTTCCGTTTAAGCTTCCAATCTGGTAGACATTCTCTTTGTAATACAAAATTAGATATATGTCGTAGCTGCCCAACAGAACTCTATTCAATAGGGCTAGTGATAGGGTTTCCATCGAATCTCCCACGTACATGTAGCTGCTCGTTCCAATGAGTAAGTTATAGTTGTTTTAAATTTATGGCGTTTTCCAGTCCCTTAAGGTCTGATTGATTAGAGGGCCAGAGTGCTAGATTAGTGTTTGTTCACGGTACTTTTATTAAATGTGGACACCCTAGAATCGTTGGGTTTCCACAATATAATAGGCCACAGCCTTTTTTCCGCTTTAGGTTTAAGCAGATACTTAAGCTGGAGTCAAGCTGGAAAATACCAATATAGTTCAGTCTATTGCGCAGCCGAAAGATTCATTGTTGTATTGATGGCAGGGTATTATGTATTGCTCGACTGTCTTTTCTAAAAGACAAAAGTCGCATAATCCTGAACGGTGCAGTTTAAATTTGAACTGCCGAGCATTCAAAGGCAGAGTATCAGATATTAACCTGAGAAAAAGAATATCACACCACCTAGTTTTAAGCTGAAAACACTCGCTCTACTGAACAGGCCTCAGCTGTTTAAGTATCCAAAAGTTGCATCCCGAGCTTGGCGCAAGCTCACAGCGCTTGTTTGATTTGGACGCATGTCGGCTAAATGCTTATATAATTATCAGTACGGAGGCCTTCAAGGTTTTCGAGATAACACAGTGCAGATAGACCGTTGCCCATCGTTTCTATATCAGTCCTTAGGTGTACACTCCACATCAATGGACAGGATTCTAAAACCGGTAGGAACACCTAACAAGAAGTTTAAAACAGTTGCAAATTACTTAACTAGCAATAATAAATGTTCATGGTTTCTGCAAAGACTCTCTTGAGCTCTTATGCTGTAGAAAGCTACTATCAAATATGTTATGTTTATGTCACCGTTTCTTTCATTAGTGTTGTATATGTCTTTTTGTAAATGCTTGGAAATGTATATGGTGCTCAAGGAAATCAAATGTGTAAAAATTATACCATTAATTTCTTTCGTGTTTTGTAGGTAAAGCAACAACTTTGGGAATGATATGTTTGTTTTGTTTTCATTAACACCTTGGCTTTAGTTGTGTGTGTTTTAATTGTTTATCCCTGTTGCTGTATAGGCCATTTAGCGCAATATGTGAGGACATTTCCCGTCTTCGTATGAATAGATGTAGTATGTTGTATGATTTGGGCATGTATTTTTTTGCGGTAATGCTTTTCTAATTGTGTATGCCTCTATAATCATGTGTGTAAATTATACAACCTGAATCAATGTCTTGTAAGTATGTTACATGCCTTCCATGTTTGGATGTGTTACGTTGCTTGCTTTCTGTGTAGCCTGCATGTCTTTATTGTTGCTGTGGAAATGCTGAAAAAGTTAATCAGGCCTCTATAATCCGTTGTGCAAATTTCAGATATTATATGGTCCCTTTTTTAGTATCTAGTATGGCTACACATATAAAGTTAGTCTAAGAAACAATTAGAAAACTGACTAGATAGATAAACTTTTTAAAATTTCGTGAATGTAGATTCTCTACTCCACCCAGCAGATTAATAGATGATTTCTATATGTAATGTTGCTAAGGGCGCTACACTTGTCGATGCAGAACGAACACTATGAGGAGTAAAAATACACATACTGACCCCTGCAGTAAAACGTGTTACCGTTACTCTCACCCAGCGATAAATAGTTTATCTTAAGACAGCACGGTGAGCCTTGACAAAAGACAGAAAAAAATCGTTTCGTTCTGAAGTAATGATAACAGCATAACCGTCTTTAATGTCAACTATTTTAGAGAAATATAATTCACAGGTTTAACATTTTTGAGGTATGAAATCCCAATATAAGTACAACATGTAACACACGTTTTGGGTAGCACAGGTTTGAGCTGAAACATACAACGTAAAAGTGGGATAATTTCACAATTTAAAAAGGCTTACATGTAAGGTGAGTTTTGATTGTCATTCTCCCTAATAAGTTGAGGTTGCGTCTTGATCCCAAAAGTCAGATTTCATCTCTGGGGTGCATGCAGAAACACGAGCTCTAAGAGTGGGTTTCTTAGCCTGCTTGGCTGTGGTTATATCTCTGTGTTTATACATGTATATAGATTTATAACAATCAAACAAGGGCTGGCAGCTAATCCCCATCATGTTGACATTCGGGAGAATTACAATGAAAACTCACCTTACAGGTATGCCATTGTAATTGTGTAATTCTCCCTAATATCAACACTACCGGAAATCCGCTGAGACTCCAACACTGCAAGGGTACAGTTAAAATAAAAATATACCTATTTCAATGTTTTATTTTATTACGTTTTAACAAGACAATTTCGGTGTAACCATTAATAATCAATTATGAGCAACACTCATATAACAATTTCAGCTCACTGAAGCCAAGACTGTATGCCCAAAAGCACCCGATTTCTCTACAGGCTTATTATAATATTTCGTAAAGTTTGATGCTCTGGACCAGCCACCTGCCCTTAAAACCAAGTCCGCCGATTTCGTATTGCAACGCTTGTGCTATCACACCTGATACTATGATCACGTCAGTATCAATTGTAGCTGCTTGCATTTTGGTCTTTATTCCATCTTGGTAAAGTGTCATTGGAAAAGTGAGGAATCTGTATTACAACATAACTGTGTTCTTTTCCAAATCCTACAGCAGCACAACACAAAAACACAAGCGACGATCTTGCACATCTTCCTGATGTTGGTTAGGTGCTGATTGCTTTACCAAACTGGTTATTCTTATGACTACCTTAGAGCAATTACAGCTGATACCTTTCCTAATTGTCGTGTAGAAATTCGTTAGCCTGAAAACAAAGCCAACAAATTAACCAGCTTAAAACCTAAAAATTTCAAAGTTAATCGTTTGACTGGAGAGCAATGGCTAAAAAAAGGTAACACATCAGTGTTTCAAACTGTCCTGTATGTAGGTAGAACTGTCTAAGGTTAAACACGCCCCGCATAAAACGAACAACTAAAGGACCAGAACCTTAACGTTTTTCAGTAGCTAACTCTGCTACAACTGAGATTGAAGAGCGTGTTGTGTTTTAAGCACTTTAATCACCATAAAGATCTGTCAAAAATTGTATCTCAACATTGACATTCCCTGCTAGAGATTCCTTTTCGTTTTCAACACAAAAGGCAAACCTACGGTTCAATTCTGATCTATTTTGTCTCTGGCTAGACTTTTTCCAAGAGTCAATCATAATGTTAATACTTTCATTATTCAGTCCTGTGGACTGCAAAATCTACCTAACACGTGGTAGGCCTTTAGCTTCAGCCGACTCGCTAATGGGTGGTGTTCGCATGGCTTGGAAAAAAGTCGAAGCATTCGCTCATCTCTCATGGGCAACACCAATGGAGTGTCTATGGACACTTGAGCATGTGGAGATATATTCGCACAACTTGCGATTCAGCCTAGAGGCAAACAAGTCAATGAATGGAATACCTAATTTATCCGTCGATCTTATGAAGGCCTATTTAGCCAACATCCATTCTTTATTATCTTCAAACACTCTGGCTTTACGGTCGCAGCAGCATTATCACCGCCTGGGATATGAGCTGCACTTAGCCATATATTTCTATGGATGCACCAGAATCACATTTCTATAGCTATTTCATTGAATATCAAAGAATGACAGCCACCCATTCCACCCACATATTTTGCAGCTGTAGATTTATCAATATTCAATCGTATTACATGAGTATGCGTCATGTTCTTACACAATGACGTATTGGCAAAGAATGACGCTAGTTTTATGTGGTTTGTTTGTTCCTCCATGGACCACCTGTCTCCTGCAGATTTTTCCAGATAGCAGGGATCTCCAGCCCAATTTAGATGCACCACTGGTTATAATTATCTGCACCGGGCTAATAGCAGTTGGG
This sequence comes from Katharina tunicata, assembly GCA_032466195.1. Taxonomy (NCBI): domain Eukaryota; kingdom Metazoa; phylum Mollusca; class Polyplacophora; order Chitonida; family Mopaliidae; genus Katharina; species Katharina tunicata. The sequence goes on from JAVFBZ010186482.1 coordinate 7,605, forward strand.
AAAACACTATTAACTCCACTATTAATCCACCAGATATGCATATTTTCTGATCAAAATCTGATAACTTTGATAAAGCCATGTTTTTGTAAACTTTACCCAATCTCTGTAAAATAGGTTGCCATACGAACTGCTGGAATTTCAGCCTCTTACATTCCCACAACCCTGGCTACATCAGGAATAGTGGGTATTTTTTTTTTATGTAGCAGCTCTTTCATAGCTTCTATAATTTTATTGCTTTCGTACTTTGACACAAAAACTATCATTTTCTTAGGGCCCACTGAAAACCACGAAAATGTGTAAAGGCTGTTGAGGCACAAGTTGTGATATGTCAACATGAATTAAAAACCTGCTTTTTGCAGAACATTAATACTTTTTACTATGTTGTTTAAACACTCTTTAAAAAAGAATCATCAATATAATTGATTGAAACATTTCCTCTGTCTCTTAGATAGCCGTACAATACCTTCATTATTCCAGTAAAAAGATACGGGAATGAAGAAAGACCATTGGGAAGAGCGCAATATTGATGCGGCTTATTTTTCCAGACAAATTTGAGATATTTTCAGAATTATAAAAGTTTTCTTATAGAAACACAATGAACTTTACGGAGATTGACTGAAGCCAGTCCTTCTCCATTATAATTATGGTTGTGGACAAAGTTTCGATTTTGAAATGAATATAAGATACATCCTTGTTTAGCTGTTTTGAGTTCAGAATGAATCGGCATGAACCATATTTTTGGGAATTGGAAAGATAGTCGAAATAAATGCCCCTTTTGTGATGAATATTTTTCTCCACAACACTCTTGGCCAACAATTGTACTATCTCGATGTATATTATAGCCTGGACAGCACTATTTAAATTTGTTCTATTCAAAAGCTCAGAATAGCATGGAATTTCCGAAAATTCAACATTATATCCTTTACTAACTGTATTTAAAACCCATACATCAGAGGTAAACTTTGCCAGTAAGATAAACAATTTGAAATGTCCCAGCTTGGAAGGAGGCCGATGAAATATTTATACCTGTCGGTAACAGAAATAAGCCTACCTGGTTCCTACCTGTATGAGGCAGCACAGGTTCTATTTTTTAGGCTTTTGTGATTCCCACTTCATCCGGGGCTGCCATGTCTGTGTTGATTTCTGGTTTTGTTTCCCCCATCCACTTTTTTGGCTTCTGTAGGCCTTCTTGCCTCTTGAATTGTTGAAGCGACTGGGGCTAGCTCATTTTGTTGCACGCAGTACTCGATACAGCATTGGTTTTGTTAATGTCCCCACAAGCAGATTGTAGGTTATTGGCACATCAATTTAAGACAGCTTTCTATAGCTGGATGTAAATCAGGCTGTATTGCTTCTCGACGCCTATTATTTACCTGATACCCTCCATGGCAAATCAGAGAAATTCAGTCCACCGCTAGATTTGTGATCTTTTCAACGTTGACGAAGCGATCTGCTGTCTTTTGTTTCTCAATTCATGTAAGGAACTAGCCAACTTCACAAGTGGAATCAGCCCATTCACAATTTACTTCTCAACCTTCTTTAGTCTGATATCTCTGGCTCTACAAACTCGGCTATGCGGCCATTTACATCTGGTCCGGTTGCTTCTGAACCCTAAATTTCGAAGCAAAGCTCATCCAATTCGCCTCCTCAAAATCCGAACTATTGTCAGCAGACTTGTTATCCCGGTAGCGGTGTTCCTCCACATCTCTCACCTCACATTCGACATTATTCACGTCATCGACAGAAGGAGAGAGACGAAGTGTCTTTGTCGACATCTCCTCGGCATTTTGGCTTTTCGCAACCCTTTTACGGTGCGTAGTTTTGTATTCAAATGTAGACACATATTTGTACGATTTGTCATCAATTTTACTGGATATTATGGATTTCATAGTTTATATAGTGGTTTTTATATGTGACCTTCCATTGCGCCAAGAAACATAGAGGTCTGTGTGTTCGCCCACTCGCCAGATTACAAGCACGAACTGGCACTGGCCCGCACGTGTCTCTCGAATTTAGACTGGCAACCTGTTCTACGGTGACTTTGTTCTACGACCGTTTCGCTGAGCCTCTTTTAGGAGGTTCGTCGGCTTTTCTTCCATAAGACACATGCTCGCCAATATCTTTAGAGTTTATTCTACATAATAATTGTTAGGGGCTCCAATAAAACACAGTTTACGAATTACGCTACCACGTGGTGGCTTACTGTAAATTTCAGACTTAAATTTCGGGTTGTAAAAAATAATCAAGGAAAATTATGTGAACACTCCGCAAGCCCTGGTACGTTCCTTCCCCCAGAATGCGAAAGAATGAACATCCGTAGACACACCCACAATTCCTGGTACGTTCAGGCCCCATAATGATCATCCGTAAACACACCCACAATTTCTGGTACGTTCAGAATGAACATCTGTAATGTACCACGTTCAGACTAACAAACCATGTGTTGGCTGCGAAATGAAAACGGTTCGAAACCCTTCATCATAAACACATTTTGATAACTTAAATATTTTTTAAGTTACATTTGACTTTTACAAAACATAGGACAATTGGATAATGATAAAAATCTGATTCTGTACCAAATGTTCATAAATACAAACTGATCAAATGTGCTTACAGATAGCACGGTGGGTAGGAGCATCAGCCTCTCTAGTCAGTACCGAGGTACCATTCTCGTGGCGCAATGTAACGTTTTCTTTCTTTCTCTGTCTCTATGTATATGGTGTGTTTCTAGTTGTAGATAAGAGTTAGTGAAATGGAACTGCGCTTCTGGTCTGGGTATGTTCTCAGTGTAGTCGGAATGGTCCTCTGTTCATGGAACATGTCTTTCAACACCTTCGCCTTATCCCTGAAAAAAACATTCAACTTAACTCAATCACAAGGTAAGAAAGTGTTCTTGAGGGTCGTGTCGAATTATAGTTCTCACAAGGCGTTTATATTTTAGCTAACAATTCAACGCCTTAAAACTACATTTGGCTACTGCTCAAAACAATTGATGATTCTGTATTGCACTGACTACAAACATCGATTTGAAAGATTTGATAGAACACACAACAAGCTATGGAATCAAATATATATATATATTGGCTTTCTTTAAATTCTAAAACAAATCAATGGCAGAGCCCAATTGAAGCAGATATGGAATCAAATATATGTCTTTTTACTTTGTTCAAGTTCTAATAGAAGAAGATAAATAGGTGCAGAAATGAAAGAAAACAAATCAATGTTAAACGCAAAGAGTTATTGACAACTCAAGAAGATGAATTACCATTTTTGGAATATCTTGTGTAAAAGTTGTGGAAACAAATATGTATTTTTGGAACTATGTTTAACAATCTCAGTCTTCCTGATTTTGAATATGAATGACCCCGTTGTTTCAAAGCTATTGAGATGTACCTTACATTCACTGGATAAAGTGTTCCAAACAAAGTATTTGAAAACCGGCACAATTTTCACCAGTTTCCTCATTATATAAACATTGAATTATCCTAACCACTTGTCTAACAAATCTGTTGAATAATTTTTCGCTTCAGTGGAGTTAGTGACAGATATGTCGAATATCGGGGCCGTTCTGTGTCTATCTGAACCTTTGATATCGGTAAAATTTGGATACACCGCCAGCTATATATTTGGCTGGACTCTCTCCGTTACGTCATGCTCTCTGTTTTTCTTGGCGGTCCGTTACAAACTTTTCTTCAGTCAGAAGAGTTGGCTCCTCGGCGTATTCCAACTAATGGCAGGTAAGTTATTTACTTTGTTTAGAAACCACATGGACTGACAGCGTATGTTAACATTTAAGAAAAAAGAAATATATCAATCGACCCACCAAAAGACAATAAAGACAGGAAACAAAAGCGATAACAAATGACTTTTGAGGTACATCTATTTCGGAGATACTTCCGTAATGGCATTTTTTATATAAAAACATATTTCCTTTTTTTTTCACTTTATATGGAAACCACATGGTTGGCTATGCTTCACTTTATCCGGAGAGATGATTATCTGTCAACCCCCTTTTATTCTTTAATTGAGGATTTTCGTCTAATGGTTAAAGGAAACCACCCTAAACGACGTTGGCTACACAAAAAACACCACATTATCAGAACGGAAAACCAGACACAAAAAACATCGTCTTCCTTAAGCCCCGTTGTACGGACGACAGCTGGGCTCAGGAAAATTTCAGAAACAACCATCCGGTCGACCCATTAAACAGTACAATTTAAATGTATCAAAATCAATAACAAAGGAGCAGTGAATGTTCACTGGGAGCCCTTCTGACCGTTGGCGAGTTGGTACCTGACTATGAAGTACATAGACTTGGTTCACGTGGGAGCCTCAACCTGCAATGGTTTTCCCAGAGAATAAGTTTTGTCTTAGAATACCTAAAACGTATACAGGGTATATACTCTGTGTACTGTTGATATATTTTGGAGCTGTTTACGGATTAAAAAAATATGTGAAACAAACATTACTAAAATACATGTTTGTTTCTTTTTACCCCTTCGGTATATATATATGCCATAAATGTCGTCACGCTATCCGTCCGTCCTTCCATCCTACTGGAGGACGTTAACAAGGTATAATATTAGCGGCTTCATCTAGGGTTCAACATAGATATACCTAATTATAAATAACCTAGCAAGCTATAATCTGAAATGCTTTACACATGTTTTTCAGAGTTTCCATACACATGTTTCTCACAGTGAAACATTCGTATCGATAATGATATAATTTATATGAAATTTATGGCGTCCATTGCAACATTTAACATCAAAACTTGGTATACTTGAATACAGACTGTGTGAACCAATATAAGTTAAATTGTCTCCCACAGGGTACTTACAGGACAATTAATAATCTGCATAGAGAACTACATCAACGCGACAGTGTCCAACCGAGACTGACATGTTGATGTTGTGACTCTTACTCATTCACTCAAAACTTGCAGTCTTGCAATGTTACATATTGAAATTCAGCCTCTCAGGCCTTTGTTGTAATATTTTCCAACATAAAATAAAAATCGGTTCTCTCAAATGCTAACGATAACTTGCATTTAACAAGGACTGGGTTAAATCCATATTTAGTGTCCACTCTGTATGATACGGCATACACTGAGAAGTGTACAGCCAATGGGATTAAGTTAATCACACTCACCTCTTGTTTAAATTTCTCTCCACAGCCATGGGTACGAATGTCATGGATTTGGTGCTTATTGGAATTGGTATTAACAACTTTGGAAGGGAACACACTGGAAAACTGATAGGAATTTATACAGCAGCCTCAGCTTTTGGCAAAATCTTCTATGGGAGTTTGATCGAGCTATTTTTCGAGGATGAATTCCTGGGTTTCTTCCGCGCCGTCAGCGTGATGTGGTCTGTTGTGTTTGGTGCCTGTGTACTCCTACATCGACGGCTGTATTTACCAGACCCAGATTTACAACAAGCCAACGAACAACTCGAAGATGAAACCAGTGAACATCAAGAAGACACAGAATTAATTACAACCAAAAACATGCTGACAAATCTTCATTTCAACTTAATAGTTTGGCACACGGCTTTGTTGAATGCCGGTGCGCTAACTTATATGCATAACGTCACCTCCATGGGTGGTTCAGCTGGTATGGATTCACCTCAGCATCTCGTCTATACACTGTCTATCACTCTCATAACGGGTCGAACATTATTAGAAATACTGTTTGACAGATTGAAGACAAACCAAGGCCGGTCTAGACTAATGATTGTGTGCCCTCTACCATTTATCGTTGCAATGATCATTCTTTTGGCGCATTTCAATGCAACAATGTTATATGTTGCGACAGTGCTAGTGGGCATAACTTTAACTGTGTCTTTTTCGATACCTTTAAATATACTACTCAGGCGATTTGGACGTCAACGCTACGGCCTTTTGTTTGGTCTGATGAAAATCTTTGGGCCGTTGTTCGTTATACCTCTTCAAATGATTATTGGTTTTCTCTACGATTCAGAAGCAAGTCTACAACATTCCGCCCACTTCTGTGCTGGAAAACCTTGTTTCCACTTGACTTGTTTTATTTTGTTAGGGTATGTTGTGTTGGCTAACGTCTTACAAGTGATAAATTACTCCTTGGAGAACAAACAGTTAAAAAGATGACAAACTGTGATAAGATTAAATAAAATTAAGAGTGTTTTGTGTAAAGTTTTAGACAGCAGAAACTAAATCATAATACAGCATTTGTTTAAATCAATCAAATGAAAATACTCGACAGCGTAACCGACAGACTTGCAACAAATCTCAGACAGAACCAGCTCTTTAAAATTCCAGAATAGTCTTAATATAATGTCAATACACACAAAAAGCCCAAATTTAGGTCCTATCTGTTTACACCTGACGTCATTAGTGCTTCCAAATCTATGTTTGTGATATGCAACAAAGTTGGAATGTTTGCGAATGTTTAAACATTGGTGGCAGATCCAGAAATTTCTACAAATGGTCATAGCAGTTTATCATGTGGTGAATTGCATAAGATTAAACCTATAGAAGGTACATCGATCTGACCAAGAAATGATAGCCATTCAATAATAAGTATTATCAATTTGTATATATAACCCGTATAATAGTGTTAGCCATTCAATAATTAGTATTATCAATTTGTATATATAACCCGTATAATAGTGTTAGCCATTCCAATATTAGTATTAACAATTTGTATATATAACCCGTATAATAGTGTTAGCTATTCCATTATTAGTATTAACAATTTGTATATATAACCCGTGTAATAGTGTTAGCCATTCCATTATTAGTATTAACAATTTGTATATATAACCCGTATAATAGTGATAGTCATTCAATAATTAGTATTATCAATTTGTATATATAACCCGTATAATAGTGTTAGCCATTCCATTATTAGTTTTAACAATTGATATATATAATTCGTGTAATAAACTAGGCGTCAAAGTCAAAGTCAACACCTTTATTTAATGTCGGGGATAGGTACAGGAAATATTAGTTTATATGATACTTATGCCGGCAAAATATACTACTGATACAATAATTACAAATATTTACATGTAAATTGATATTCATAAAAGGTTCGATATATATTGATGATTGTAATATATTTTTTTTTATTATCCTAAGATTTGTGGATATAAATTGGTAATATATATAAATAATACTCACAAATATTAGTATGTAAATAAAATATATATTTATATATATTTTTGTCAAGAGTAATCACACTGGCACAGGGATATCGGCTAATTAAAGCCGAGAAATTATCTCATATTCTAGATCAATTCTCAGAGACAAGTTTCTAGATAGACCTGAATCTCGA
>JAVFBZ010186515.1:0-14917 GCA_032466195.1 Katharina tunicata
TGTTCACACATACAAACTTTTCTCCAAATTGTTCAATCAAAGTCTGGCTCAGCATTGAGATCTCATCAATAAATAAAACATTGGTTTTCTCAATGTTTTCATAGACTTAAGAGAACTTTTTATTTGTCTGGAAAAGTTGGTTAAGGTGTTCAGTCTGGAATCGCCCATCATGCAAGCCTGACCAGCTGTGTCTTGCCAGAATCTTCCATCATGCAAGCCTGACCAGATGTGTCTTGCCAGAATCTTCCACCATGCAAGCCTGACCAGATGTGTCTTGCCAGAATCTTCCATGATGCAAGACTGACCAGCTGTGTCTTGCCAGAATTTTCCACCATGCAAGTCTGACCAGATGTGTCTTGCCAGAATCTTCCATCATGCAAGCCTGACCAGCTGTCTTGCCAGATATTTCCAAAGTGTGACTTCATAGCCATGGTTACATTAATAGTAAAGGCTGATATCTTTATGACTTTCAGTTTGTTTGTTTGCTTGCTTGCTGTATTTTGCCTTTAATGTATAATTTTTTTACTATTCTTTTTTTTTTATGATTATTACCTACCTTAACACCGATCCACACTCATTTCCCAAAAAAGAAATATCAACCTGAACTTAACCTTAGGACCACATTGTAGCATTTCAAAACTGCTTTAAAATTTCAATGTTTCAATTATAAAGACTATGGACTAAGTCTTAGTTGGATATCAGTAAACAAATATTTTTCAAAGAACACAAAGACTAGATTTATTTGTTTTTTACACCGATAATTGTATGGTTGGCCTGAGCCTCAATTGGCAGAGCATTGGACTACTGAGCCCCCTTCACTGTCCCCTGAACATTTTTGATGTCCCTTGAGGCCCGTAGGTTTATAAGGTTACGGTGGCTGCAGAGTTGGCAGGGTGGTTTTTACAGGGTTTCTTCTCGTTTTTTCCACCATACACCACCAACACCACCTAGCTCTTCTTTAAACGTCTTCCTTTCTATAAGGTTTATCTGACTATCATTGAAAATATCAAACACCAATAGTTATTTACAAAGATAAACTTTATTCAAATGAAACAAATAGAATGAGATATATGACCAGCAGTTGCTCAATCTGTTAAAAGTCAGCTTTGTAAAATATATCAATATATTTTTTTAAACGTTTCCATAGACGTGGAAAAATTCAATCTGTATTGAAAATAAATAATATAATTTACTCATACTCGTGTATGTAAGTAACCCAGTAGGCTTGTTTATATTTATAAACTCCTTAAGTTATTTGAAACTTTCTTAACGCTTATAAAATCCAATATTTGAATATATGTTTATACATTTAAAACCTCCGTCTGTCATTGTAACATTTATAAGCTCCATCTATTGTGTTTAGGTTCAAAAACATTTCCTGCAGTTATCATTTCACCAGAGTAAATGTATGCTATGATGTTGTATTGTATTTAGCTTTATTCTGTACATTTGTACAGATTCTCTTTCACTGGAGTTTAATCTTGATTAATTTTGGTTATTATTATCTACAAAAAATAAATAAAAAAAAAACATGGCATGTCCACCATACATTTTACCTTTGTATTTCAATTCATGTGTCTTTCAGTGGAAAACAACGAATTCTACAAGAAACGTAACCACGGTTTTATTAACACCTTGCTATGGTCTATAATTTGAGTATTATTATTATTTTTCTTCCCCTTTAAGGAAACAAGTATTATTCTGTAATAGTATAGTCTTCAGCGTTCCTTCTCCAGTTACTATAAATTGTTGTTCAAATATATCCCCCCCCACACACACACACACACGCACATTATTATTATTTTTTTTTAAACCCACACACAATGTCGCCTCAAAACTCAACAGTAGAAGAATAACTTGATTCTCCATGTCAGCATGCCTCATGGCAATGCAAAATATAACTCTGTTATGCACAAATACAGACATGGGAATTAAATGTGTACAACAGAATAGTTAAGAGAACTGTGCTATCTTGACTCCTTTTTTTGGAGGCTGCATTGCACGTGTCTTCTAAGCTAAATTTACAGCGTGCAAAACGTAATTGGCTCAATCAGATTTCAAAATGAATAGATTAGTGTTACACAACTTTTACTCTAGTATAACATATTACTGTATGTTCAATAAGAACATTTTACCTCGTACTTCTTTCGGCATTATAAAATAATTATATATCAGCAACATTTAAAAATATATATATAAATAACCAAGGCCACGAGTCGATATTTGTCTATAATTTCTAGTCTCCCAAATTGACTAATAATTAAAGAATGTTTGTACGTACATCACAATATCTCTTATCTTGGTGAAGATATTATATATATGAATTTACATGAAACTGGAAAAGAAACATAACGCAGAACATTTGGCTTAATTCTTCGACGGAAAACAGAAAACTGGATAGCTTAAATTACCAGGGGAAATAAAATAAAGTGATTTATATAAAAGGTGCACGAATGGAAAACAAGTTACAATTAATTTAACTTATTTAAAAATACAAAATAACGTTCACAATAACTTCCAAATTCTGCCTACGGCCAGTTAGTTTCAGGCATAATCATACTGGCTTTACTTTATAGTAACGAATAAACCTTCATTTTCTAACGGAGCACACACCACTTGACAATCAATGGTTGTATTGGTGTGGATATAAACTGATGGGGAGTACAACACCGTCATACAAGTCATAGCCTTGAACACGGCGTTAAACACCAATCAATCAATCAATCAATAACCAACCATGCATTTTGATTGGGCAGTTACGCTGTCCAATGAATGCAATAACACTAAGTGCGTACTTCACCACAATCGAACAAAACAAATTTCATAAAATAAATACCGCAAAATGATAGATATTATGGCCGAATTTGAACAGGCTTGACACACATGAAAGTCAAAACTAAACCTAAAATCCTATTACAGACCAAATGGAAAAAAATGATCGTCAGAGAAAACAAAAAACAGCCTAATTTTTGTTTAACAAAACTGGTATCCCAAAACCTCACAGGCATGAATTCCAACACAGTTGGACATTGAAATAAAATTGATAAAATAATACCACGAAAATTCCAGGTACGTTGATTTGATTTACATACCAGCTTTTTCAATCATATGTGATAGAAGACAAAAATAATAAATTAAATATATGATCAATGACCAAAGGAAAGACAAAAATATTTACGATAGTGAATAAAAAAAACACATTTGAGTCCAGCACAGGCTACTTCCTGTGAGACAAAAACGATACCATCATGTAAGTCCACACACACTCAAGTCACGGAGCGGAGACGTGTAGGGGAGATAACCGTGCATGGCACAAATAAACACAGTCATGCCGCAACTTTAATATCAGTTTGAAGAAAAGTTGCATTACTGCAGACAGTTCATGACATCGTCAAATATGCCATCAATAATGTCTGAGACTTTAACGATTTTTGTGCTCGAATCAAATCCGTTTTCCGCAGCTCTTTCCCTGGAACTGAGTTCTGAATTTCCATTTACAACAGGATCATCCGGGTACTGAATAGAAATAACTCGAGAAGTGTCCCAGCAATTATGCATGCGTCCAGACGACTCGCTAGTTAAGGCACTACTGACCAAACTGCCAGGAGAGGATGCCATTGAGCTTTGCTCTGACGAACTGTGGTGCAAACTGAGAATTTCTGTGTCGCCAGTTTGACTATAACCATTTAAAGATGGTGATCGCTGCTGACTTTCTTCATTTAATGTTGTTGTATTACAGATCTCTTTGTCCGATATCTGCTGGTCACATAACTTGACTATAGTATAGCTCGAACTGTTTTCGGAGCAAGACAGGGCCGGGTGTACATTTAAAGAAAGAGCACCTAGACTCGGCACTCGGGATTCAAATAAACCTATTGTTGGTCTGTCTAAAAAGTCACCAGTACACGGATCAGCTTTTACGTTGTGAAATGTTTTTGGGCTTGTCTTTGATCTCTCATTGTGAACGCTGTCGTTAAGAATTGGAGGTTGAGACATAAATGTTGACGGTTCCTGGAAATGGTGACCCAACCGTCTAACGTTTTCATTGTATGGTTCTGGACTTGATTTTCTGGTTGGACATGTCATCAAGGCAGTCTGACTCTGTTCCCTTCTGTATGGACTTGTGTAACCAAAGTTTGTTCCACTGGTAAGATTGCTGTTTGATATATCACCACTGAACATTGAGTTAACTGTTTTCTGTTTTTTCATTTGACTTTTGCTTGGACTGGTTTCACTAAAGCTTGTGCCACTTGTTTGCTGTTGTATTTTTTTACTTCTGCTTGGGTTATAGTCACTGTCGATGGAGTCAATAGAAACATGTTCTCTCAGTTGTGTCTTGTTTTGGCTAGCGGCGCTGAAGATCGAGACACATGAATGTTTAATTATTGGACTTTTGTTTGAGTTATCGCCACAGTAGATTGAGTTTTCCGTACTCTGATCACTCAATTGCCTTCTGAAAGAACTTGTAGCACTTAGTTCTTGGCCATCCATCGGAGGAACACTTGCTCGCCTTTTATTTGGGGTCACGCCATACACGCGTGCGATTGGACTCTCAACGTCAGTGTCATTTAGTGGTAGATTGCTATCTTTTGTAAATAAGGCATCTAGATTACAAGAATGAATTTCTCTTCCATAGACAGGATCAATTTGCGTGTCAGAGGACTGTGGACGTATTTCTTGAATATGGGCTATATTTGAACGCTTATTGTGACTAGAGACAATCGTATGATCCGAATTCCAGAGACTTTTACTTGACCTCCATGAACTTGAACTAGACTTGTGGTGACTAAAATCATCGCCCACAGTTGTCTTTGAGCAACTAGAACTGGGAATTAACTCCTCTAAAGTTGACAAATTCCCACGTGTCAAAACCGAGCAGTCACCACTGGTATTACTTGAGCTACGATTTTCGAATCGAGTTCGCGTTACCGGAGTGGCAGCATACCCTGTGTGAGTCAAGTGCGTATCAGAAGTAAACGTGTGAAAATCAAACACGTCATTAACTATGCTAACAATTTGCGTTTGGAGCACATTAGGAGAAGCAGTCATCTGATCACTACCTGCTGAGTTACAACTTTTAGTTCTGCCCAAACAACTTGTGCTTGAATTTGTTAGGTGCATGTTTTCAACGCTCTTTGAATGTGTTGCACTTTGAGCTGAAATTTGTGAAAGTAGGTTGTTACCAATGGAATGGACCGAAGAACGCGATGAAGATTGAATGTGGGCGTGACGATCAAACGGTGATAATTGTTCAATAAAAACACCACTTGACGTAAAATAATCCTGGTCCTGATAATTTAGTGCATATTTGGACCGATCAGTCGTTGAGCATTGTTCACTGGTCGCTGAAAGTTGGATTGCGGAAGATGGGGATATACCTTTCGTTGATAAGTCGAGTGACGGTGTCAGTGGTGTTACAGTTTCGGGACTATGTGGTTTGTGAATCTGTGAAGATAGGACGGACGAATTGTCAGTTGAAAACTGAACATGTGGTGCCATGGTTTCAGCAGGGTAATTGCTAATATTATCTGTAAACGAAACTTTATAGTCAGTAGTTATACTTTCAAAGTCTGAACCGGTATCGCTGATTTCAACTTGAGCTCTAATTTGCTCAAACAACTCTTTGAACGGATCCACATTTGTCTGTGTATCTACGGGATGTTGTAAGTTCTTTGTTGAGTCGAGCTCATCACTGGCGGAAGAAACAGACGATGGTTCTGCGACAGTAGCGCCCGGGTTATCTCCCTTTTGTCCCCCAAGGATAGGCATTTCACAGGACACGTCACTAACAAAATTGCTTGGAAAAATCAACGTTTGAAAAGTGTCATGAACAAGCTCTGCTGACAAACGCCTTTTTCTGGGGACTCTGTCCATTTCTAACCAACTATTTCCACACTTTAAAACAGGCGAAGCAAACATTTCTCATGTCTTTCAAATGATTTCATTATATTTCGATATAACCTCTTCTTCATCTGGTTTCTATTCTGGTCAATGGCTGTTTACTAGCTTATACTGGAGGTACGGTTGTATGTCTTTCCGATGCACACACATTTCAGCATTATTCTTACAGAGTTCTGCCCCCTTGTTGAAAGATTTTCTCATGAATTAGACCGGTTCTCACAACAATGCCAAATAGTTGTTTGCTCACTTGGTGCTTCGTTTGCCTGGTTTGCCGATTGACTTTGTTTCGCTGCTTGTTGTCGTCAAACCATACGAAGGAGAGCTTGTCCTGCAGTGAAAAATATCATACGTTAGTAAACAACATCAAGTTACATTTTTCTCTGGCCTTTGTGCCTCTCGGGATTTTGTTCCATTTTTGTGAAAAATAACATTTAGGACGAGATGCATTTTATGATGACGAAAACAATTTCTGTTCAGTATCACTGATGAACAATAATTTGTAAAAAAAAAACCTTTCAAAAACATTCCGGCCCTCTGGTTAAGGGCAGCAGGTTTCCAGATTATATTAATGCTGTCATACCTAGCACTGGAGAACCATTATCTTTCCAACAGCGATAACACTTCAGTGACTTCACATTTTTGAGTTAGGTTAGAGTCCCCGTCTTCTGTTGGAATACTCTTGTATGTGAAACACCCTCGAGCACAGCGTTTAACACAAATTAATCAATCAAAAACATTTCAAGCTTTTGTTGGTTAACCCACTGTTTCCGTCGAATTCTAACGACTAATTTCACCAATTTTGACTCAAACAAATTTATCGTTACCAAATGCATGTCAACTTGACAGGGACAAATTTCCATCAAGAGAAGTTGCTCATTTTTACTGCATAGTTAAACTGAGTTAAAAAAAATTGTTGAATTGAACAAATTAAATACGCTTTTTTTTTTACTTATAAAAGTGAGCCTATATTACTGACACACTATGGAAAGACAACTCTGATACCATAAATAACATAATTTGGTAAATTTGACCGGAAAGTTTCTCTCAAGAAAAGGAAAATTTAAATTTTCTAAGTTTTGCTTTAAAATAATATACCTTAATAAGTGGCAAACATAATGAATTCAGTGAACAGAACTTTCATATTTTGTAGCTGGCGCATTTAATAAAGAAACACGATCCATATTGTCTGGAGTTTCTCTGAGAGACAACCCTTTTATTTTCATTGATATGTCCAAAATTTCTACAACAGAAAAAGAGGTCTTTTAAATACAAAGTTGTCTCCCCTTTTCTTTGTATAGATACATCGAAGTAAATGCATACATACGTGTATTGCCCATGTATCACGTCGATGAAAAAAAGGAAAACACTTTGTATTAAAAGCAACTTCTACAATTAAACTTATACTTCAGCATAGATTACCTTAATTGTTAAAACGGATCTCCCATGAAACATATTTTACCTGCATGTGGTTCGACCAAAAGAATATCAATGGAAGTGAGTCAGTTTCTAATGAGTTAGCCATTTTGATTTCTCTTCATTTTAGAGGCGGTTTACGAATGCAGAGATGAAGATTATTATCTGGTTAACCAGAAGTAAATGGTCTCTTCATTTCTAGATAATTATATTGCCTTACAAAAGCCATGGACATCTCTTCTTCCGACAGACACATTGGGCTTTTGATTGAATGTACAATTCCGCACACATTGAACGCACAGTATCCGAAGGAAGGCCTATACCCCATCAGTTTTGAGCGGCATCAGTAAAATTTAAGTGAAATAACCTTGACATATGACGTTTAACTCCATATCACGGAAGCCAGCTCGCTTGATTCCTGAATTTTACAAATATGTTAACTAACCCACGCTCTATTGTCGTCCTTCAATATGATTCAACACGCCTGCGTGATCGCGTGACATAGGCCCTATGGACCAACTATGGTTTGAATTTGAAAGTCCTTGCTGGTACTAACTATCAATCACACATTTAAACCAGAATACTGCATTAATAATCACAATAATCATAATACAAGTATATTTCGTGTTTGCCTCAATATAGCTTAAAAAAAAAAAAAAAGCAGAAATATGCTCAACAATATAGACTGTTATACATTACGTAGGTCGATTAGAGTTTTTTTTATATTATGCATCAAGTGCCTTCGGTCGTTATGTAGTCACGTGACAGGGAAAGGGGGAGCAATTGTGTTATTTGTGTGGCCGACTCGATGATAAGGAGAATGTTTTGATTCTCTATTTTAGAATGTTGTGTGGCAAGGCCTGTTACGTATCTGTTGTGTACATTTTAAGATCGACTAATAAAGACATGCATAATGAAATGTAACTTAATTTAGTAGCTTTGATACATGCATGGTTCGGCGAAACTGAAGATGATATAACGTGAGGTTATTGTTCGGTTGCTCTATTGGCACTCGGTAATAACAAAAATCTAGTCACATGTATTCGATATGGAGATTTCATTGAGGACAATTTCACCTGGCTCTAAATATAGCTCATACACGTATGACATTTTTAAAATAGTAGCAATAAATTCTAATGTTGATAATCATATTGAAGATCCAAATGTAGATTCATGAATATTTTACCCATGACATGCATTCTGCACTTATCGTTGTCTTTGTCAAGTTCTGTCCATACATTTACTGCTGTCTTTAACTTAACACAAAAATATACCCCTTCCTGGTGAGTGAAAAGTGGACCCTTTGTATCCTTTAACTTTACATTGCCATGCCTTATCTTGTCTCCAGAACTGCAGGTGAATAAAATATAAGTCACCACCGAAGGTAATACACCTGTTGCCGGGAGCCGCAGAGTCGCTATGTTAGGACTAACACTGCGAAGCTTTACATAATAAAGCAAAGTAATAACAACTCAGAATAAAGACAAGGAACTCATTATTGACTCAATGTGTTTTATATACGTTCAGTCTGTGATGTCTTAGATTATATTCAACGGTTAAAGGGAAGCTACTCCAATAATAAATAAAGAAGAATAGAGCTTATCCACTTAGAGAGATAGATTGTACTTGCTTGGAGAACACGCGGAGATTACATGTGCTCTGTACTATCAGTCAGAATATATCCATTTAGTTAGTTTTGAACCTTACTACTGCCTTTACTGTGTCTTTACTTATTCGGACTAATCTTCGAGAACTACTACACCACACAGTCAATATCTGTTTTCGTTGCTTTATTATGTAGAGCCGGTAGAAGTATAGAAGTCACACTTTATTGAATCAGCATCCTTGCATGCGGTTCATCTACCGTTCCGTATTTCAATATGTAGCACAATTAAATGTAGAATTTTGTATCGTTATAAAAGTCTACTTGTGTATCCTTATTATATACCGTAGCACACGCTAACGATATCGTTCACAAGGAGTCCACACTTTCATCGATATGTATTTTTAATTAATAAATACATCCAACATATACATTCAATAACATAAATTCAAAGGTAAATAAATATGCTTAGCTGTTTCGTTAACACTTCTCTAATAGTAAATAACTAAATGACTTACCTTATTAAAATAAGATTTTGCTGTCACGTGAACCAAGTAGTTTCACATAACTGCCCTCGAACATTGCCTATAAACCAACATGTGAATAGTAAAGTAGAATTGCCGAACTTTCTTTTTCGTAGACGAGAAACAGTGGCATACATATAGTTTGGATATATGTGTATACGACTGTAGGACCTATACATATAGACTGCAAAAGTCGATCCGTCAAAGCTGACTACACGTCATATCGGTTTGAAAGTTAGAATTATTCTGCTTGGAGGCCTGTGAAGCGTTTGGTGATATTAACTTTATATGAATAGCTTCGCTTGCGGTCGTTGACACACATCCAGGTCGACGACCGCATATAGCATTAAAGGGATTACGTCCCTTTGTTGGTGTAGCTTTTGTAAGTGTTGGACGCAGCCGCACTTTAACAGACCACCCTCTGCTTACTATACGACTGTGCGAATTAGCATCCATCACAGCCCAATACAGATGCGTTTTAATACTTGATTAGTGCAGCTTCTCTATACCATTTCTTTGTGCAATTGCCAAACCACTACATTTGCACGAAAATGCCCTGAATAAGTCAAAGTCACCTTTCCATGCATCCGTCTGGGGAGCATCGTTCGTCTGGGGAGCATCATATTCGGACTTCGTCTGGTCGAGCACAAAGGCGTCTGGCAAAGCACGACTGTACCAAGCACATGGAATCCGCCGACAACTTAAAATAAATTACAGACAAATAGAATCCAGGTGCGATTTTTGATCGTCATGTCGTGTGCCTTTTCGACTAAAATATATATACAAATTGAAAGACACGGAACTACCAACGTGTCATTATATGCACTGGAGTTAATTATTGGTGAAGTTGTCTACTTCCATATATTTATGATAACACAAAATATCTGTTCATTTATTTATTTTTTGTCGCATGTTTAGTTCATCATTATTAATATAAACAAGGTCATTTAAGTTTACAGCGAAATCAAAATTATCAAATTATGGGTAAAGTGTTGGTATGTATCTTGTCAAGCCTCGTCTTGCCCAGAACATATAGTTACCTATATAATACACATGCAGTCAAAATTAAAAGTTTTAGTTATTGAAGTGCCGAAAGAAATCTAATTTGCAGTAGGCCGGGCATTTCGATATCTGTACGCCACACTTATAATCTAAAAACTTTTTTTCATATTTTACTTAATTTATAATTCTTCGTTTGTTTCAAAAGTTTTCCCTTTATAAGTCCGAATACAGTCAAGAAAATATCGTTTTCAAATGTACTTCGCCAGCATATGTACATCTTTATCAATTCAACAAGGTCATTTAGGTTGACTGGGGACTCAAAATCATCACATATTTATTTGTATTGCTGTTGGTATTCATCCGACCTTCAACTTGGCCAGAACATCGAACCTCCACGGTCGTTGAACTGAAGCGCACACTATTCGTCTACCTGTACAGTTTCGCCTAATAGTACCACGCGCTTACACTTTTACAATGACAAGCCCCGTCTAGTTGTGACGTCAGTATCGACATGCTCGCGTGCACTTCACGTTTCGTGGACAAAGCCGAGTAAATCGGGACCGGTATGTGAACGACCTCGTTTATTTTTAAATTCAAGGGAAATAACTCGTTGTTTGGGTTTAATGTACGTCTGGCTATGTGTGTCAACACTTGCCTGGCGGCGATATGAAAGGTTTTTGAACTTTAACGTTGGAAACTGCTATTAGGTAGTATTTTTTAAACGGAGCCAAATTCGAAGATAATAAAATTTTAGGCTACATAAAGTAAAAAGTTATTTACAACAAATTTATAATAATGAAAATTATTTCAAAAGTTTTTTTAAAAATCAGATAGACCAGTTTACCGAGACACCACCCGGGGGCTATGTGCGCGGTTTCTTTCCGTTTTTTCGCCGTATACCGACAATGCAAAGTTGTCATATTAATAAGTGATATACATGTGAGTACACCAATAAAACGTAAGTAAATGGACCCATGTTAATATATATAATTGTCATGTGTTCAAATTTACAAAAAACAAAATAAAACATAATAAATTTATTTTTAAAAAGAGCACTTGAATTCAACTGTGGTCTCGTCTCGTTACGTCTTTCCTCTTTCTACTACTACGAAACCTGAAACTATGCATCGTTAAAGGTAGAAAATGTGAATTTAGGAAATATAGTTCGCCATTAGCTTCTGTACATGTAGTACATGGTTGGACGGAGATATTTGACTTATATTATTAGGCCCAGTAAACATGGGACGTTCTTATTTATCTTCATTATTAAGTCTGCAAAGCAATTAATGTTCTTAATTGAATAAGCTCTTCTATTGAAGCAAAGGTGGCGCTAAAGACTAGCTGCGCGTAGTAATCTTAAACAGAACCGTACCTCATACATATTCATAATTTATATTTACGTACGACAACAGGTCATTGACCGTTAAAACATTACTCCGCGAGGATTTTGCAGCCTTTGGCCTGTCGAACCCATCCTCAAGCTTGAAAGCTATATACGGTCCCACAATCTTCGAAAGGACATTCTACAACATTTAACTTATATTCAGTACTAGTTTGAGCAATTTTTATTTTTGTTATTTCTGTGTTTAATGTTTGTTTGCATCTTTTACTCGCTCCTCGTTTCGGGTTCAAATGCACCAAAAGTACTGAGACCCGTTGACGTTGTTTTTGTAGGAGCGAGGGCCTATTATAATATGGGGTGGCAGTTTCAAATTCACCATGCGGACGCCGCGGCAATATTCACAGGTAGGTATGATTATGCATTTTATTTTATTAACGTTAAGGAGATAAAACATAAAAATCCATTGTTCGCTTGGTAGTTGTGGAAACAATGTATTAAAAATATAAAAGTTCAACCATATCATAGGCTATACATGTATAGGCTACAAGACATGCTATATATATGTTTACAAAATTGTATCCAGTGTACTTGCTAAACAAATATAAGGTCAATTTCTTCGAACGTTTCATAAGCCCTAAAAATAAACAATGAAGGTAAGATATCAGCTTGACCTGTCTTGAGATGAATTTTGGCTATTATTTTGCAATGTTATACACCTTGAGATCATTGAACTTGCAGAGAAAACCAGGTTGGCTTGACCCAGAAAAGAGGTCTGATTGGCCCAGGCGCACGAGGAGGGGTGCCGTGCAGAAAAGTATCTTTACAATTTTCAGTCTTAGTCTGTTGAAATCTACAGTTAGTTTGTCCTTTATTTGTTCATTAATTAAAAGGTCGAATAATTTTACAGGTGTTACGTATTCTCAGCTGTTCTGTGATTTTGACTTAGGCCCAACTCCAAAACACTTTAAGTTTATTCAGCGTTGTACGGGTACTGTACTTGGGCGCCCCAGCTTGTCATAGTTTACCATACGCCTGCGCGCAAAGGGTAAAGTTCTGTTCCATCTCGGTCAGTGACCTAGAGTGAGGCGCTGTATGTGAAGGTACCACTAATCTACAATAGCACTGACTGTTGACACGTTTAGCACAAACTAAATAACTTAGAGCCGTTTATTTCTAATAGTTCTATATAGGAATCATCAGAATATCATATATACATCAAACTCACATTTGAAGAGCAGCTTAGAGCCAAAAATCGTAGGAAAAAGAGCACTTGCCACGTACGCCTCAATTTCTCATTCTTTTTAATGCGCCTGCGCTAGACCGGGTGAATGAACGATGTTATCCTAAAAGGTCAACGTTCTAGGTTCATATTGCAAGGTCGTTGACATCAGTTAAACCTATACTGAAAACATCCGCGCACGTGAATCCCAGAATAAAATTGTGTTGAAACAAATAAAGTGGACCAATCACAGCACGCCTCCAAACATAGACTTGGGCTAAATTATCGAGCACATTGCTTCTTTCAATCTGAAGTTTAATCCAGTCGGATTCACATGTGTATTTCACGTAGCTCCCGTACTCCACATATTGTGATTGTGCAGTTGCACTGTATGTGTGGAAGATAATTTTGTCTCAACCTACACCGTTCTCAAACTTTAATCCAACCGCGATCTTCGAAGACACATTTTGTTTAAATTTTGATAAGGTAAGTTTATTCTTTCTAAAACAGTTTTATTTACATGAGATTAATATTTTGTGTATTATGTGTTAACGTTAGGTTACTTACTGATCATTGTCGTATTGTTTTCACAAATAACCAGCGTCCATCAATTAAGTAGGAATAATTTATTTTCAGCCATATTATTATTTAGTTGAGTCTCCTTTTTGGAATCTGCTGCTCACTGTTGGGTGTGGCCACCTATAGCTATGCATGGGACCTAAAATGTTAGGTCCCAGGTTATGCATGGGGGACATAGTCGTGCATCTTGTTTTTATTAATTATGGTGTTTATCGCCGTTTCAAGGGCGCTAATTTTTAAACCGGCAAACAATTTGCTTTAGCCACAATAGTCAATACAGATTGTTCTGAGCCAGTGAGCCACACTTGGCTTCCTTTAGTTATCATTAACTGTTTGGGTAAATTTAAGGTCTATGGGCACCAGGCTTTCACCATGATGGTAGCCACTTAAGTTGCTTTCTTTAGCCATTCTGACTATTCTTTAGTTTTTGGCCAAAGGACTAATATAGGGAGCGAGTCCTGCTAATAGGACTGGGCTTTCACGCCAACATATTAACTATAGTAACTGACGGTATACAGAAATAAGCCATCGTTCAAGTAAACAACAGATTTGGCCTGTTATTACTACTTGTTAAAGAATTACTGTTTCATCTACTGAAATTCATAGGTTTTGTAGAATTGTTTTTTACATTTAATTTTCTTGTGAGATTCTTTGTGTTGTTTGTGGGTAGCCTATATTGACTGGTTTGGCTAGCTATATCTTTCTCAGATTTTTTCACAAGTGTCGATGGCCCCCCTAGTGCCCCTCAGATAGATGGCACTTGTATACGCCCCATTTTGTCAAATGTTACGCCCAGTAATCAATATTACTACAGGGTCGATACTATACGGTCATTTCGATATGTCGGAGCAACTTCTGGTCGTATCTATTAACACAACCTATCTGTTCATAACTAATTTTCACGCAAACGAATGGTTGTTATGAAAATCCATGGCGACAATAAAATAGGTAATGTCTGATACATTTTAAAATCCATGTTTATGGTCCGTGCAATTCCAATGGCGGCGTGGGAACTATTTCTTTTATAACTCAGACGCCAAGGTGACACGTGAGACGTACGAAGATACTTTGCTTTGATTTGATTTGATTTATTCACCAATATAACAAATACATTGAAGGGAGTAAAGCTCAGTTTTGCTTGTTATATCCCATTGAACATTGTTTTGGTACATATATATGGTGTGGAAGAAATACAATAATATCATTCTATAACTTATAAGTAGTCTAAGATATTTAAACCATAAAGTCACATACGCCCCCAAAATTAGGAGTTTTCAACTAATTCCGTTTGCCTTGATTTTTACAAGATTTGATGTTTGTTCAAAAATTAAAAC
>JAVFBZ010186526.1:0-14917 GCA_032466195.1 Katharina tunicata
TGAGAACAGCACCGTGGGTCGGGAAACAAACAGCAATTTGAGAACAGCACCGTGGGTCGGGAAACAAACAGCAATTTGAGAACAGCACCGTGGGTCGGGAAACAAACAGAAATTTGGGAACAGCACCGTGGGTCGGGAAACAAACAGCAATTTAAGAACAGCACCGTGGTGCAGAATGATCCAACTTATCGAGGCTCTTGTCGAGGCACCACAAGTGATTCAAACCCTCTGTATTATTGGATCATACCCCAGTTTAGTAAACTAATGACTATATTAATTCCTGCTTTGTTCCTCAATTGTAGTGCCATAATCCATTGTTAATTTCAGTCTCTTCTCTTTGATACACTACAAACTGTCCAACTAGGCATATTTGTACTCGGATATACATTCAATTAATCAAATGTAAGAACACATGAATATCATTTTGAAGACGTTTTCAAATTAACACTGGTTAAGTCAAACAACGTTGTAATAAGTTAAGATTTTTGTAATATTCCAAAGCATCGATATATGTCTTTAATTTACTACATCAGTGTGCTTTATGAAAGTAGCTGTTAAAAAAAAAATAGCTTTACAAGTCAACCGCTCACTTGTTAGTAGCTGGGCTGATGTGAACTTTCCCAACGATACCATGTGACTCCATTCTAGACGCGATCACAGCAGTCTCGCCCATCACGATAAAACGCGGTATCTTGTCTCCTACGATACCGGCTTTGATTGACCCAGAGTGAATACCAATTCGGACCTGTTAACAGAAGACGAAAATATTTCAACCATCAATATAGAGAAATGTTAATCTGTTAATCTACAACACGATCGAGTTTCAACGATGTTTTCCTTGTAAAAGAATTTCGTAACATTCAACGATACGACTTCATGTGCCTGCTGAAAAAAATGGATTGATTGCAAACCAATGATAAACAACAAATGTGATTATTATATTACTTGTTTTCTGACCATTCATTGGCTGAAATGTATCACGTGGTCAAGGTGTAAGCCGTAATATAGACTCGAGGTGTATAACTCTAGCTGGTATACACCTCGCCAAATGTAAACCACTCACGGCTATTGCGTTTTCTTCTTTAATTTGAGCTGTGTAAAAGATGTCGTCTACTTCGATCTCAGATGTACAAAACAGTGATTTGTTACTCGAATATCAGCTGATTGAGTGACCCTTGTTTTGTTTTAAAGTAAAACCGATATTCCACAGAACAGGAGACAGTTTGAAATGTTGATCAGCAGACTGTAATAAACGTAATCGATGGTTTCACAGTTTTCACAAAACCAACAGACATGCGCACTGGTCGTGACAAACATACGTGACGTTGGCATACGTGACTGAGACATTACCTGGTGTTTTCAGAAAGAAAGAAGAAGACTTTGCTATAACGCCAATTAAGAACTTCGCACCATATACCTTAACACACAGCCACAAGGGCTCAAAATAGCATAAGTGACCTTGACTCTGGCCAACAGCTGAACTGACCTTCACGCACGTTGAAGACGACAGTGGCGACCGCACGGACTCGGCCACATAGAGCATCCCCAAAGCCGTGTTAGCAATCCTCTCAGGGTGGGTGGCGATTCTTTCAGGGATTCCTGAAATCACCAAGTACGCATCACCGATACTTTCAACCTACAGCAAAGATGAAAACAAAATAAGATGAGTCTACAAATGTAGTTAAAGAAAATTTGCGGGATTCGAACTCGGGTCTCTGACTAGCAAGGCCAGCGCTCTAACCGACTGAGCTACAATGACCCGCCAGAGAATGACCGATTTGTTATCCGAGCAGAGGCAAGCAAGTTTGGTTCTGGCATATATATACTTATAAATGTAGAGAAAGAAAATTTGCTTGCCTCCACCGGGATTCGAACTCGGGTCTCTGACTAGCAAGGCCAGCGCTCTTACCGACTGAGCTACAGAGGCTCTCGAGAAAGAACGGCCGATTTGTTATCCGAGTAGAGGCTGCGAATTTGGTTCTGGCATATATATACTAATTAATGTAGAGAAAGGAAATTTGCTTGCCTCCACCGGGATTCGAACTCGGGTCTCTGACTAGCAAGGCCAGCGCTCTAACCGATTGAGCTACAGAGACTCACCAAATAACGACCGATTTAGTATCCGAGTAGAGACTGCGAATTTGGTTCTGGTATATATATACTTATAAATGTAGAGAAAGAAAATTTGCTTACCGGGTCCACCGGAATTCGAACTCGGGTCCCTGACTAGCAAGACCCAGCGCTCTTACCGACTGAGCTACAGACGCTCACGAGAGAACGACCGATTTGTTATCCGAGTAGAGGCTACGAATTTAGCTCTGGCATATATGTACTTATAAATATATAGAGAAAGAACATCTGCTTGCCTCCACCGGAATTCGAACTCGGGTCTCTGGCAAGCGGAGCCAGCGCTCTAAGCGACTCTATATGCTTACAAACATCTGATATGTATATTAACGAAAAGAAGTCTTTAAACATTACAATTACAAAAGTACACTGGTGAGTATTTGACAACGACGTTAAACAATATACATTACTATACTGCAAAGTCGAGTCCACGTGCTATCAGGCATAACAAATATTCCTATCTACCTTTTCGATAGATTTTCTTTTGCTTTGGGTTGATTTATATGACAGTGTCACCTTTTTAATTTCCAATGTGATGCTTTATCTTTAAAAACAAAAAAAAAGTGTTTCTACAGGTACCCGGAGTGGAATGAAACTATGAGATCTCTCTAATCACATGACGTAACCTACAGACCCTATATCACTCTAAACGATTGATGAAGTAGAGTTAGTTACCCTGAATGTGTCGTGAACTTTGGTGACCTTGTCAAACTTGTTCTGGAGCTGATTTAACATATTGATAACGTCAAAGGGACGACACCTAGCGGCGTAACCAAGGAAATTCGAGATGTCACAGAACAGCGCTGTAATCTCCTTATACTCAGCTGATAAATAAAAAATAAAGTTTTTAGCAAATTAGACACGGATTAGTTTTCAGATTACATATTGCTTTCAGAAAAATACACAGGGATAGTTTCATTCAAACTCTTGATCTTAAATGACGTCATGTTATGGAAGTTATAGGCTTCTTTGCAATCTGATAACGCGAGATCTCATATGTTTGATGAGTACAAGATAGATCTCTGAGGCCAAGTGGGGACATGTTTTCCGCTTGATTTTGATTTTTAAAAGTTTACCAATAGACTGCTATAGTTTTGACTGGGAATTATGTCGAAATTGCGTCTCGGACACAAGACAGAAATTGTTCATGCGAAGAAAACGTGTGAGAGGTACCCATGTGCATTTTCTGACAATAAGCTTAAATTGGTCTTGTTCAAAATGTCTCCACGAGGCTTCAGATATCTATCTTGTCCTCGTCATACATATGATATCTCGCGAGATCAGATTGGCTACTTTGATGACGCCTTTGACGAAGTTTTATGAAACCTCCCAGTGTCATCAACCAGGAAAGACCATCTGCACTATTCAACGGGATAGGTATGTTTCAAAAAATAACATATTTCAAACAATGTATTAAAGTAAAATATTTAAATACAAGATGCAAAAGTGGTATTTACTAGGGTCGACAACTCTTCCACTGCGGTAGTCATCCACCATTTGTCTGGGAAGGTAGTAGTGCATGAGTTGATCCCCTTTGAAGCGCTCTTTTTCCAGCGCCATTTTCGTTCTGTTGAGTTCACTCATTAACGACTCGCTGTCACCTCCGCCGTCCCCTCCACCCAGACCAGCACCCATTCCGTAAAATCCGCCAGCTCCGCCTTCACCGGCGTTGCCTAAACCCCCATGTCCACCCATTCCACCACGCATCCTGAAAACGGAAATACCGGCATAATAAAAATATGGTAAAAGCATTCATTAAGTCTACAGACTAATTCTACAAAACCAGCACAGTTTGTTAGGTCAACATTATGATTCGTTCCTACAGTTCTTTGTTATTAGGCCTACACTCGGAGAAAGAGTGGAGAAGAAGCAGTGTACGACGAAACCATCTTGTACTTGTCATTGGTGTATTCAGTCTGCGGCAGGTAGGGCATAAACCGTCCATAGGGCCAGTAAGTGATGCGAGAGATTTTAAAAGATTCATTCCGGATCAGGGTACATACCTCTTTTGTTTAAGTTATAACATTACGACAATTATCCTGTCTGGTCCTATAACTGCCCCAAAACAAAAGAAAATACCGTTCTGAAACACGGCTATTCCTAGCATACGGTTAGAGTTTCAGTGTTGAACCCGGATGTCAAGTAGAAGTAAGCGATTCTTACATGGCTAATAACAGGATGAAACACTTTGCTTAGAACATTGTTAAATGGAAGGTCTTCGGATATAAAAGGCCTTCCTTGAAACGTGCTATTAATGCTGAACGGTCGCAAATGACTCATTTGCCGTCAATCTATTGGCCCACTTTACTGAACGTACTACCTGGATGAAGACTTGAAGAGGTACACATACCTGTATTCCATGTCGAGAAGAATAAGATCCCGAGTGACGTCATGGCCTGGGATTTCCGCGAAGTACATCTTTCTGTCTTCGAGATCTTTCAGAGTCCTGACGTAAGGTGAGGCCAGGTATAAAATCATCTTCCTTTCCTTCAGATGAATCATCTGACCTGAAAAAAGTCCAATACACGACGGTTTATCTTATCTTTCCGAACCGATGTATTCTACTTTCGTAAAAGAATAAAGTTCAAACCAACCAATAAATCAGTAATGGACAATTAAATAGGCCCGATTTTAAGTTAAGTGTAACATTGTCTGCTGGAGAATGGTCGGAGAAAAAAGCGACGAATCTATTTAACAGTCTGTTTTATCAACATATTGGTACACTTACATAAAATTTCCCGAAAAGCAAATATTCGTAAATTTTCAAACCATGACGTCATTTTTTTTTCTGTCCAACTGAAAGAAAGCATAATAAAGTACCCGGACGGCAAAAAAAAAAGCGGTTCTCTATGTTACTCTACTTCTCCACACAATTGAGAAATTTTAAGCTATCGTAGATATGGTTCCTTTCGAATCTTCTATTGAGGTGGTAATGACGTCACCATTTTTCGCTTTTACGCTGATTACATTTTAATTGTTTAAAAGCTAAAAGCTTGCATTCTTCTCAACACGAATTTTGAATCCAAGAATACAAATGATTCTTACCTCTAAGGAGCAGAATGGGAGCTCCTGGCGGCCGCTGCGTCATTTTGGCCTCTTTGAATTTCAACACGAAAGGAGTATTGATGAACTTGAGGATATTCTCGTAGGTTAAATCCACAGAGTGGGGGTGCATGATGTCAAAGTATGTGAGCAGATCCGAGCCGGCTGTTCTGATGTTGGGCATGAGACGCTGGATCTGGATGCCCACCTGATAACACCTAACCTCGTCATTGAAGATCAAATGCCAGGGGAAAATATCGCCGAAAATCTTTGGAGTCAGGGCATTTTCTTGTGGGTAATTGGGCACGAAGCCACCGTGCAACATACTGAGCTTAGCCAAGGCACGGAACTTAGCCTTGGCAGCACCGGCCTTCCTTGCTTTGGCCAACGGCAATGCGTCCTCCCCATGCTCTCGTCTGATCTGTTCTAGTCGGGCAGCCACAGCTTCCACATCCTGTTAACAACAACAAACGGTTTTACTGCATAAACCAAATTCAGCACGACTTTCTTGATAATAATTAAACTACCAAATAAGAAATGTCTCGACGTAACACAATTCACTAGTTAAAATGCTAAATGTCTTGTAGCTACCTGCGAGGTACAGAGGGAGCTATCCTACAATAATTAAATAAAAACTCAAAAAGATTACAAAATGTGAACAAAGTATTTCTAAATATAACAATGCATGCTTTTCAATGAGTATTTGTGTCTCTGTCAGCGCCTGCCGAGGGGTTACTGTTACAGTGGATTTCCATCCTTTACCGTATGATAACATGATTGCCAGTATTCTAAGGTTTCAATAAAAGTCTCTTTGGTTTAAAGTCACAAACGCAGCCAAAATTCCGTATTTTGGGTTTTCACAGAATCACATGACTTATAGATATTTTTATCAAAAGTTAGAGGCATTCGGTTAATTTTACCCCCAGATTCAAAGGTAAAGGTAGTTTAAAAGCAATAAAAAACCTGAAAATTCTGCTAAAAATTTTAATTGAAAATATGTCAATCTGCTGTCACATCTCAGACACACTTTGATGTACCGGCGTCACTCCGAGTCAACCGTGTTAGTCACACCCCTTACGAGGTTCAAAATTTGGCTCGTTACATTCACCGCGGCTTGATCAAAGTCTGTGTGAGCAAATATGGCCAGCCCCCTTTCCGTTAAATTCAAATAAATGCTAGATTTCTCCTGGTTCCTTTGCTTTGTACGCAATGAATACTTTTTATTTTATTTTAATGTGACTGTTTTAATTTTTGAACAAACATCAAATCTTGTAAAAATCAAGGCAAACGGAATAAGTCGAAAAATCAAAATTTTGGGGTGCGTATGTTACTTTAAGGAAAAGTTTATATGTTTATTTGAATAGCGACTAACGTCGTACTCAAGGGTATTTCACCTATGACGAATCTGACGTGTTGCTGGTGTATGGTTGAATACCGCAAAGAAACCTTGCATCAACCAGCACGAGATTTTAGCAGATGCGGGAAATCTTCCCAAATACACACACACCGATGATCCGATGATCGAACAACTGAGCCAGAGCGCGGACAATTATGGAGAGGTCCGCAACATTAACAAACTGTGTTTATCATTTTTATTTACCGATTTCGAAATCTGTCTCTCTCCGTGTTTCTTTGTCTGTGCGATAAAAGTGGGCGGGGCTTCTTTGACGTTGTCTGCCATTTTGGTTGCCAGGATGTTGTATACCACGTGCTCCCGGTCGCCATTTTTGTCACAAACATTTTCTTGTGTAATAGATACGACGTCGATTCTGAGATCTACCTTGAAATACACTCTGGCCACTTGCTTGATTATTCCTTAAAAAAATTAAATAACATAAAATATAACGACAGATATGTTGCTTTATTGTGACGGTGTAAGAAGAAAGGAGAAGAGATTTTTTTTTTGGAAACTTCATATGATTGATTGATTGATTGGTTGGTTGGTTGGTTGGTTGGTTGGTTGGTTGATTGATCGATTGGTTGATTGATTAATCGATGATTGCTTGATTGGTTAATTGATTGATTGGTTGGTTGATTGATTGATTGATTGATTGATTGATTGATTGATTGATTGGTTGATTGATTGGTTGGTTGGCCAATTTACCTGTCACGAGAGGATGGAAGCCGTTCCTGAAGGAGTAGTAATGAAGGACCATTCTGTCTGTGGAGGAGTCCGCATCACAACGGAAAGACGGGGAATTCATCTCTGGGTACGATCCCATCATGTATGTGTGCACGCAGTCCAAATTTTGGAGAAAGTCTAACATGTTCCCTCCAAGGTTCCTCAGGAATTCATCATGGCCGTTCCTCTGGAGATACCGGAAGTAATGTTCTCCCAGCATCACCAGGAACGGTTCCCTGTTCAGACCTGCAAGAACAATATGTAGAATAACGTTTGTCGCCGCCATCTTTTTTTCTGAATAAATATACCGGTATTACTTTAACTAATAAAGATGAGTAGCCAGTGAGGCCTTGAAGTACTAGTATCTATATAACAGGATTTGTACAAATATTTTCTCAAAATCGACCAAGGGGCCCAACAAGACCCTTATAGTGATTTCGTGATTCTAGGATAACTATACTCCCTGGGACGGATCATAATTAAAACATGTCCGACCATTACAGACCGTTTATATAGCCAAGCATCCTTTTGTCATTTATGCTGTTGTCTGTAATACTAGTCATTTTTTTAAAGAAAAGAAAGCAAATGAACAACCAGTCTTGACCAAAAAACAAATTTGTTGACACAGCCCATTCCTACCTGTTACTTTACAGGCCGCATCTATCATCGCCTTTGTGTTGTAATCGCCATATTTCGTCTTATCCTCGAAAGACGATTCGCAACTGGCCTGTTGGCTGTAAAATACAACAAGCATGTCAATGACTAGTGATTTTCAAAACATACACAAAAGAAACTTCGTTAATAACACAATTAAATTTTGCTGATGTAAATACATTTCGTTGACAGCACGTAATTTTCGAAAAGCCGCGGGTAACCCAACTTCCCTAGGCAATTCTTATGTCGCCACAAAGTTCTGGCCTTTACACATATTTTTGTATGTCCCTTTTTGGTGCATACAAATACATCCTTCTTCTCTAACAACGATGTCAATGCTTTATTTTGATTGTCGGTTAGAGCTGTGATGCCAAACTTCTGTCTTACTTCTTTAAATTTGTTTATCGTATCTCTCAACTCGCCTTCCTCAGTGTTGGCCGCCATCTTTGTATAAATCCTCTGTTGTTATCTATCATGCAATTGGCTGTTCAACGACTTCCGGGACTGGCGCTAGGAGAGATAACTCCTCCTGGCTTGACAAAAATAATAAGTAAACGTGACAAGGGGAGGAATAGAGTTTTACGTCGGGCCTCGCCTTGTCTCGAGAAGATGCAGGTAACCACGATTTTCCTAAACCAAAGACTAGGGCCGGATTAAGCTTGGGTAAGATTAGGAACAGTTCTCGGGTAGCAAAAAGCTTCACATATAATATTAAAATCGTGTATTAAGCATAACCATATAACATGGTGCACTACTCTTACTGGAAACGATTTTTCGAAAAACGGGATAATCAGCAAAGCTTACGACATGGTTCATGGTGAGATTTTACAATATGTTCATGTTTCGCCTACAAAATAGATTATTATTAAAAGCAAAGATTAGGACCAGGCCTGTTCAGACATGTATTTTCCGTTAGTTTCCTTTGCTTGTTTTTGTTCGGCTTGTTATACAGCTGTCTAAACTAATGTTACGCGAGGGCTTTGAAATTAATAATTGCATATATCCATACATATTTGCTAACCCGTTTTATTCGAGGTATTCAACATTAAGAATACCACCCCAAGTATAACACATGAAGAACATCAACTTTAACGTGTTGCATGGCTCATGTTGGTGATCCTCTTCAAAAGGCCTATATCACACCTGATGGTTGTTTCATTCTTTCTTTCCAGTTGAAAATGTATAATTTTATTGACAAATTACAGGACTTTCCTATTTGACATCATCTAACAAAAAAAACTCTTGGTTTAGGGAGTGGAAGCATTGAAATTCACATTAGTAAGATCTTCCCCTCGGTCTAGGTTTCAAGATGCGTACTCGCCATTGCTTGAATCAAATGTGCTCCTTTAGAAAATTAGTCCGATGTACAACAAGACTTTAGATTAGATTACGGACTCACACGGGCCCGAAAATAGCAGAAGATATTAGCGGGGGATATTTTGTTTTGTTTTTCCAAGAATGATTTTAATCAGAAAATGACAAAAAAAAATTATTGTTGTACGGTTTAGATTTTAATTCTTTTCGATTTACTTCACGATATTTTAATGCTATCACTTTCACAAATGCATTGACCGATTTCGATCTGCAAACCATTCCATGCATGGCAGCGCACGTGGGTTAGGCTAGCAACACTGACGTCACTGTATGACCCCAAGGTTTTGTTTAGTAGTTAGTCCACATTTCACAACATAAAGAACTCCCATCGACAAACATTCTTTCTTAAACGTAGCTCTGTTTCCGGAGAAATCTTTTGACATCGTTCTAAATACAGACTTTGGAAAATATAGGCCTACCTAGATAGACATGCATGCGTATGTGTTCAGATGATCTATCTACTATATCATGTCCCGCCAAAAAAACACACGATATTTTGGACCCATTTTGAAACTTGTACATTGACTAAGAATACGTATATTGGTATTCTATAAACACATTCCTGTAGATTATTTTGTAAGAATACGTGTCTTCGCAAAGTCCATACTGTCTCTTTGAATAATTTGGTATTTTGAACACAGTGTAAACAAACAGTGTGTATTTATTCCAGATGAAGAATATAAGGCTTTCTCAACATTCTTTCACTAACCAATGTGCGATAAATTCGGAATGAAAGAGAGATGCTCTCGGCATTAACTTGAGATTAAAAATACGTTCACTACCTTACTTTTCACTTTAAATTACATTAAAATATCAGGATAACCAATGAATGGAGATTTATTGCTTTTCCAGCAGTGCAGAAGTTTTCTCGTGAAGTTAAGAAATACTTACAGGATTTTCTTTCGTTAAAATAGTCTTCCTGACAGAGACGATAATTGTGAGATTTGTTCTAACCTTAGCAAATATTAAGTTACCCACTAAATTAATTTTGTCCACTGCCCTGCTGCTCTCCGAGCTAAGGGGGTTGAGGAAGCCGATTTGTTGAGGTGTCCGGTTTTCGTCCTGTCAGTGTATTGTGGTCTTCTCTGTCGCCAGAGTGGTTTCCTTAACCCATAGGTCTGACACGCATTCGTAGAAGTGAAATAACATTAAGTTCGACATACACCCCAATCAAACAATAATTAAGTTGACATATTTCAATAAAATACAATTAATAGACAAAAGAAGTATACTTACACAATTTGTTCCCATGACTCGTCGCCATAAGAATCTATTATGTACTCCTTGATTATGATATTCAGATGGCCATACTAAAACAGAGAAAATAATACAAACATATCACAACGATTTTCATAAATTAATTCTGTAAATTTCCAAATTTTTCCTGAAGTCTAAAAAAATGTCTTCAGGGAAGTTCTTGATTTAAAAACCAACGCATAATGAGAGATATATATATATAGTCGATTGATTGATTGATTGAGTGAGTGAGTGAGTGAGTGATTGATTGATTGATTGATTGATTGATTGATTGATTGATTGATTGATTGATTGATTGATTGATTGATTTATCGATTGATTGGTGTTTTACACCGTACCCAAGGTTATTTCACTTATATGACGGCAGTGTAATTCAATAGCAAGCAGTGACAGTAACACAACCAAATAATGTGACATAATTCAGTATTAACTCCATTGGAAAGATAATGTTCCTCCAGAAACATATACTGCCTTAGTCAGAGGGCCATATGCTTAGTTTGTTTGGTGTTTCACGTCGTACTTAAGACTATTTCACATATATGACGACTTATTGATAATTATTAATAATTTGCTGTGCCGGTGTATGGTGGAAAACCGGGAAGAAACCTCGTAAAAACCCCACGAACTCCGCAGCCACCGGAAAACTTCCCTTATATACCTAAGGTCCACAGGGGGATTTAAAGGTATTTCGGGTACAATGAAGGGGGCTCCGTAGTCCAACGCTCAACCACGGAGCCACGGCACGGCCCTCATGTGTTTTGTACAGTTTTCTAACAAACATTCAAACATCCCATTTGAAATTTATGTGCACCGCGGTGGTGATATTTTCACTGCGGTAGTAATATTCTCACCGCGGTGAAAATAATTTATCGTAATTTCACTTTTAATTTACACATTCATTTTAGTTTTCTCGAAATTCATTTTAGATTTCGCAAAACCCATTTTAATTTTAGACTGCTTCATTTTAATTTTTCGTTTTGCGACATTCTCCACTTTCTACAGCTTTATCTCGATATGGAATTCAATGATATTAATAAGACACTGTATGGTGCAAAGTGTAGAATTGTGCGCTTTGGACCACTCCGCCACAGAAGCCCCACCACGCAGATAATCAAATATATTTTTCTCTTCTAGCATAGAAAAATCTTAAAAACTTTGTGATCGTCGAATTTTTTTATTTTAGTAAAAAATACCAACTGTGTAACAGACCAGACGAACTTTAAGTATTTGTGTAGATTTAATCTTTTTTTCTTCGTTTGAAGGAACAACACATGATCAGATCAATGTGTTTAGTAAAAACAGAAAAATTAAATATCTCACCATCTTTGTTGTTTTGGTTGATTAAAGTCCGAAATAAAATGAACTATATTCCTTCCTCGGGTTGTTGATCTGTGTTTGGTTACTAGCGAGGGCACTTACAAAGTGTGCCCTCTCTCTTCGAATCAAAACACAAAAGTGACTCTTAACAAATTTAATTCACCCGTTCAATTATAGTGCTTATAGAATCACACCTTTGCGTGCGACAATCGCCAACAAAGGGCCCCGGCATATTTCTGGGTTACGGCCCCGGCACCCAGCGACGTCTCGAGCATTGTCGTCATTCCAGACGCGACTCGAGTCTTTTTACAATAACATGGAGTCGCCTGATTTCGTACAAATAGAAATAAATCCATTTTGAATATAAATCAATAGAATTTAAACGTCTGTTTTTTTAATTTTTGTAACATATGACATGTGTTCAAATTGTTCGAAGTGCTTCTTCGGAAACCCTTGTTAACTGTGAAAAATAAATCCCAAAATCGTTTCCGAATATGTTCGTCGAATAACAGAGAATAAGTACGATCATATTTATACCATATACATTCCGTATTTGTGTGTGCGTATTATAGTGAGATACACCCTGCCCAATCATAAACATTTAGACACAAAACACATGAACTTTACTAAATATATTAATAAATACCTAGTTTACTGGTCGCGTTGAAACCTTTTAACTATTTGTGTTACTTATATTGTTTGAAAAGGTGTCAATTTTAGGATTGGGTTTAGAGCTTTAGGTTTATTCCCAGACTACAGAAGAAAAAAAAAAGATCTAATGGTCGCTGTACCGTGCAAGATGACCGGGTAAACAATGGTTGAGACGAAGCTCCCTTCTGTATCAGATATCCCATAACTGCCCTCATCTTCATTGGTAGACTTATGGGTTTATTACTAACACTAAACGACAATTTTTTCAGGTTGAATGTTTTTAACCCATTCCTTTCAAATCAACGTGTGTTACATATTCTCCACATATTCATGTTCATCACAATTAACATGTTACAAGTACCGTATTGCCTTTTCTCGAGATGCGCCTTTACGTTATCCAGAACAACTCGAGATTCAGATATACATGTATCTAGAAACTTATCTAGAACATAGGATTATTTATCAGTTTTAATTAGTCGATATCCCAGTGCCAGTTTGAATACGCTTGACAAAAATATATATTAATATATACATCTATTTTTTTTGTAAATGTGTATGAAAATGAGTTTTAATTGAGTTTAAAATGTGTTTTCTCAAAAGGACATTTTCCCTTAAAGTTATAAATGCTGATTAAGGATCTAACACATTGACCTGTTAGTAAATTAAATTCTTTCACGTGTGAATGTTAACTGTTAACTTAAGTCTGTATGCCAATGTATAAAGTATATATTTAGGTCATGTATATCCGGCTCTACAGAATAGGCAACGAACCCTGGAATTTTGCTTTGTTTTGTTTCAATCAATATTGAACAAATAAATTACCTATGCGTGGTGGGGGATCGATCTGATTGTTTTCTGGCTTCAAACATATTAATCAAGCCTTTCGATATAGTAACGTGTTACAGAGAACTCGATCATTTTGACACTTCAGCACTCGTATGAATTTACGAGGTGACGTCCTAGCACAATAGCCCTCTGGCTAAGGGCAGAATGTTTAAAGTCTATATATATTCTTAGCACAGGAGGAACATTATCTTTCCAACAAAGCTAACACAAGTAACTTCACATTTGTGGGTTGTGTAACTGTCACATTTGTGGGTTGTGTAACTGTCACTTTGTTGATTGTGTAACTGTCACTTTGTGGGTTGTGTAACTGTCACTTTGTGGGTTGTGTAACTGTCACTTTATGGGTTGTGTAACTGTCACTGCGTGGGTTGTGCAACTGTCACTTTGTAGTATAAGTGAAATACCCTTGACCACGGCGTCAATCAACAATCAATCGCCTAGCTCAATGAAAAAGTCAGGTTAAAATAGATAATACACTTCGTCTTAGATAATACACTTCGTTTTAGATAATACACTTCGCCTTAGATAATACACTTCGGCTTAGATAATACATTTCGTCTTAGATAATACACTTCGTCTTATATAATACACTTCGTCTTAGATAATACACTTCGTCTTAGATAATACACTTCGTCTTAGATAATACACTTCGTCTTAGATAATACACTTCGTCTTAGGTGATACACGTCGCCTTAGATAATACACTTCGCCTTAGATAATACGCTTCGTCTAAGATAATACACTTCGTCTTAGATAATACACTTCGTCTTAGATAATACTGTTCGTCTTAGATAATACACTTCGTCCTATATAATACACTTCGTCTTAGATAATACACTTCGTCTAAGATAATACACTTCGTCTTAGATAAAACACTTCGTCTTAGATAATACTGTTCGTCTTAGATAATACACTTCATCTAAGATAATATACTTCGTCTTATATACTACACTTCGTCTTATATAATACACTTCGTCTTAGATAATACATTTCATCTTATATAATACACTTCGGCTTAGATAATACACTTCGTCTAAGATAATGTACTTCGTCTTGATAATACACTTCGTCTTAGATAATACACTTCGTCTTAGATAATACACTTCGTCTTAGACAATACACTTCGTCTCAGATAATACACTTCGCCTTAGATAATACAATTCGTCTCAGATAATACAATTCGTCTTAGATAATACACTTCGCCTTAGATAATACACTTTGTCTAAGACAATACACTTCGTCTTAGATAATACGCATCGTCTAAGATAATACCCTTCGTCTTAGATAATACACTTCGTCTTAGATAATACACTTCGTCTCAGATAATACTCTTCGTCTTAGAGAATACACTTCGTCTCAGATAATACACATCGTTTTAGATAATACTCTTCGTCTTCACTATGCAATCATCATTACATAGGCTTATAATTAATTTAAATTATATTACCTTTTTTTCAGAACTACTGTATATATATTGCATTAAGCTAGATTATTATTTAATATATATTTATACTTAGCCTTCTAGCT
>JAVFBZ010186537.1:0-14917 GCA_032466195.1 Katharina tunicata
TTTTTTTTCTACGTTGCACATCTGCGTACATAGAAGAATGCACTATGCAAATTTCAAAAGCTGTAGTGAAAAAGTAAACAAGATACAGCCCGGACAAGCTCACCGGACATACCGACACACGGACAGAAAAAGTAAAACCTATATGCCCCCTCTCTTACTACAGGGGGGGGGCATAATAACAAACTTGCAAGCTGAAACTGAAGTAAAGTTGTTTCTCTTTTGTTTCTTCAATTAATTCAATGGTCCTTAGAATGAAGTTTTGTAACTAAAAGAAAACCCATATCAGGCTAAAAAAGAGCCTCATTTTGGGCAAGCATATGCTCTTTTGGAAAGATTTGCTTTGAGGCTGGGTAAGGCTCATTTTAAAAAAAATTGAAGGTGGGTGGAGTGATGGGGTGGATTATAACACTGTGTTGCAATGTTATTGAAGACTTCCAGCCATGGATCTTGTGGTTTTGGTTTGTTGGATTGGGGGTTTAAGCAGCACTCAAGACTATTTCACTCTAATGATGATGTGCCAGTCCACATTGGTGAAGGAAACCTCTCAAAATGACACAGGCAACACAACAACACAGGACATTTATGCGACAAAAAAACATTTGTTAACTATTATTTTTATACCTGCTACTCGACCTCTTTCTTTTTCCAGCTCTAGCGATAGTTCTCTGTTTGTACCATCTTTCTGTGCCGCATCTGCTCTCTCCTCCCTCTCCTGGACAAGTCGCTCTTCAAGGGCAGATAACTGCATCCTGTATTCCTCAATTTCTTGGTCTTTGATTCTTTTCAGCTCAAATAAAGCAGATTCCAACTCCTGTTTCCTCAACTGTGCAGCTTCCAACTCAGAAGCCATAGTCTGTGTTGAGTATAGCAATAAACATCTGTACTTAAACATCTATGCTTTTCATAAAATAAAATTTTACTTCCTATTATCTATTTATTTCTTTGTTGGGTTGATGTGTAACATTCTACCAGTTTCTTTACCATCACAAGTCCTTGCAACTGATAGGATCTTTCCAGGCATATCAGACATGGCCAATTCAGGAATCAACTTAAGTAATTTACTTAGCAGCTTTTGTCACATGATAACGAAACACATATAAGAGAAATTTCAGGTAAAGTCAGTATGTAAGTGAAATAACCTTAAGTATGACATTAAACACAAAGCAAATACAAAATAAATACAACTCACCTGAAGTTCATTGTGTAGTTGGTCCTTTTGTTCCACCATAGACAGGTCAAACTTTCGGTGAAGCATTTCCAGTTCAGTTTCAAGGCGATCTTTATCTGTGATAGTCTCTCGTAGTTTAGTAGTAAGCTGATCAACATTTGACTCAAACATTTCCTGACGATCTTTGAGTTCTTGTTGCAGTTTTGTCATGTCAACACTTAGTTTCGTAGCTTTGGCTTTTTGTTTTAGCATATCTTTCTGACTTTTGCTTTGAGAACTTTTCAGCTTTTGCTTAAGTTTTTCGTTCTCCAGTCTAAGATTTTCGTCCAATTCTTCCTTAATTTTTGACTCAGAATGATCTGATTCAGTTTGTAAAGCTTCATTCGAGATGGACTGTACTCTTGTTTCTTGAACCACCTTCAACTGTTGTTCCACTTCAAACAGACTTTGTTTCACCGTTGCTAATTCATTTTTCAAAGACATTTTCTCTTCCTCATCGTTGCTTGACGATTCTGATTGAGCTTTTGCAAGCTCGACTTTTAACTTTTCTACTAATATTTCAAGGTCACGTTTCTCTGCAACCAGTTCTTCAACAACTCTACTCTTATCTTGGATGTCCTTGCTTGTCGACTCAGAGCTCAGTTGTTGGTGTCTAAATACAGTTGACAATTTTTCCAACTCCTCTTGAGTTTCTCTTTTCTGGTCCTGTACACTTTGAAGCTCAACTGATCTGCTATTGAGGTCCTGTTTCATTTGTCTGAAACTTTTCTCTACTTTCCCCATGTCACCTTTCAGCACCTGCAAAGCCGTGTCTACGGTGTTCTTCTCTTCAAGAGCTGCCCTCAGGGAGATTTCTGTGGCTGCCTTTTCTTCCTGTAGTTTTAACATTTCTGTGTCTTTCAAAGTGACTTCATGCTGAAATGCCTTTAGACGATCTTCTACCTCGATCAGCTTTTGTTCCAAGTCTTCGATAGTTTTGTCTCTTTCAGTTAAAGTTTCTAGAGATACATTTAGTCTTTTCATAAGTTCAGACTGGTCAGTTTCAAGAATAGAAATGTGTGCATGCCTTCGCTTAAGGTCATTTTGTGCTTTTTCTAGCTGGACTTCCAGATCAGCCACAGTGCCCAGTAGTTCAGATAACTTTGAAGTTTCAGCTTCCACAGAGTTTATTTTGTAATGCAAGGTGTTTTCCATTAACGACCTTTCTCTTGATATTTCCTGGAAAGCAGCTTCTCTGTCCAACATGTCGGACTCAATAGCTTCGAGATGTCTGGCTAAAGCCTCTTTTTCTTTAAGGGCTTGACTCTGAACAACATTCAACTGCTGTCGAATTCGAGAATTTTCTGATTTCAACCGTTCAATTACCTTGCCATGGGAAATAGTATTGGCTTGCAGAATTACTAACTGTTTTTGTACATCCGACCTTGCTTCATGGGCCAACTGTAACTGCTGTTGATACCATTCTTTAGCTTTTATCAAAGTCGCTACATCATTTTTGGCCGAGCGGGCATCATTATCGGAGGTCATTTTGGACTGAAGAGCCATCTGAACTTCAACATAGAGCTCTGCTACTTTGTTTTTCAAAGCTTGAATTGTAACTTCTTTAGATTTCAGATCATCACGAATTTCCTTCATTTTACTGTGCAGTTTATCAGTAGTTTCCTGAGTAGCTTGTAGCTCTTCTTGAAGAGTTCTAGCTTCTTCGTTTTTTTCTTCCAGTAATTTTTGGCTTTCTCGAAGAGCTTCTTCAAGCATGGTTCTGCTTTGCTGTAAGACATTAATTTCCCCCATTAAACTGTCCTTCTCTGCCGAAGGCATCTTGTCCCCTTGCGACTTCAGTTTCAGCTTCAGCGAAGCAACAAGGGCTTGGAGCTCAGCTCTTTCCTGCATCACATTTTCAGCTTCTTGGGTCAGCATTTCTAATTGCCCTTCTAACTTGGCCTTTTCTTTTAAAATGGTTTCAATGTCATCCGATGTTATGGCCGAAATGCTGCTAATGCTTGAGCTACTAACCTGCCTCTTAGACGATGCCTTTGTCATCTCGGATTTCTGAAAGAGAGGACCCAAAGAAGGAATGGTCTGACTTTTGCTGAAAGGGTTCCTGTAGTTCTGTCCTAACAGACTTTCTAAGACGTCCATTGGATCATGAGATGTTGTTGATGTGGCAGAGGACATTCTTGGAAAACTAATTTTGGCGGCTGAGTTAAGAGAATCTGCATAGTGTGTTACTTTGGCAGATTTATTACTAAAAGTAGATCTTGTTAATGTAAATTCACTCAAATCTAATGGTTGAAGAGGTGGCAATGATTTTAAAAACACTTCAGCGTCCATAGATTTATCTGTTACAATAATATCACTAGATGTGTCAGAAACACTTCCATGGTCATCAGATTTCCTAGAATTCACTGACAATTCGTCAAAATCTTTCACACATACTGAGTTCTTTTCCTCATTCACAATCACACTTTTGGGTTTAGGAGAGTCATTTGGTGATTTTGCAACGGCAGAGGTTTTATTGGTGGTCGATCCAGAAAACCACGATGAGCGTTCTTTGGTCCTTGTGACACTTTCTGCAGAAATCCGAATGAGTTCCTTCGTTGGAGTTTTCTCAGAATTTGACGATATTTGTGTAACGTCAGTTTTGCTGACTTCTGACATGGTTTCTGACACACTCAAGTCTTGTGACAGACTAGAAGTTTCGCTCGTAACAGATGAATCCATGGCAACGGGTGCAGATGAACTAGACGCCTGGAAAAGAGAGAGAGAAAACCCTTAAGTCAAACAATACAACATGTGCTAAAACAACATTCTGTAGAAAAGCTAAAAAACATAAATTTCTGTAACTTTAAGTGGCCAAATCCTTCATCTAGCTACCCTAAATCACCTAAAATTTCGACCATGAAGTTAATACTTTGGAAGGTATTTTAAGGACTTTAAAATAATGTCTTGGAGTCAAACAACAGTTTTACAGTTAAAGGAGAATCTGGATTTTACAATAAACTTGTTTGTTTATATCCTATAATACTTCCACAACTTGCAAAAAGGTGAGCATTATGCATGGTCGAAATTATAGGTGATTTACAGTTTTCAGGGAATGTAATATTTGTAAGTTTGTAATGTCAAACAGACAGATAATGCAAACTGTATGTATACTGTCCATAATACTTTGCATTCAAGTAAACCAGGAAACTTATGATATAATTCGTTTTTTTCTACCATACAATATTGTTTTTTTCAGAATGCCATCTAACTCTGCTGTATTGAATAAGGGAATTAATTCCCCCTGTTAAACAATAACAGTTATGATATTTTTTTTTATTGTACATACCTTATCAATGAAACTATATATGAATTCCATAAATGTTTTCATTGGGAGGCATATAGAAATCAAGATGCTTAGAATACTAATAGTTATTTTTTATAAACAGCTTCTTGTATATTTTCACTTACATGACGGCGTGCCAGCCCAATCGGTGAAGGAAACCAGCAATAACGATGCTGACAACATGCAAGATAGGACAAAACATAAACAAAGCAGGACACCACAATAAACATCCTGTGCCCCTTAGTCCAGAGAGCACCAGGGCACAGGAGGCTCCCACCCGACCAGGCCGAAACGTTGTACCGAAAATATACCAGAAGTTGTTTATCCAAAATATCTTATGTTATCCATAAATGTTCACAAGGTTAGCTTAATTGGCAATATGTGTACAAATGAACAATAAATTATGATTACATAAAAAAATAATAATAACCAATTCCCTCCGAGTCTAACCTGAGTTGTCTGCCCTTGTTTCATTCTCTTCTCAGCATCAGCTATAACCTGAGCTACCTCCTCCGCTGAGGCCGGCTGAATGTTCCTATCACCTGTTAAGTTTAACAAAGCCATAAGGATAATGACAATGCCCAAGACAAATTCTTTGATTCAGTTGAATTCTCCATTTAGGTATAGAACTATAAAGATCTTGTTCGTCCAAACAATTCCAAAACATTATCTTTACCTACAAGTAGGGCTGTTTTAGTCCATAATTCAAAACCAGGAAAAAATATTCATGCCAGAAATTCCACTGTTCAATTGATTCATATAACACTTCAAACCAAACTGGAAAAGCCACCAGAAAGGTTGTCAAGGTTTTTTGGATATTGTAACACAAACACTTAGGATCTTGAGAAGAGCCAGCATTCAGCAAAAGATTAATGACTATTTGTAAATTTGTTTTGTTTGATTTGGGTTTTACTCCGTGCTCAAGGTGATTTCACTTATATGAAGGGGTGCCAGCCCAATCAATATAGGAAACCACCCTAAACAACGCTGGCAACAGGCAAGACAAATACATGTATTAGCCCCTCCCTTGCTTTTATTGTTTCACACCAAACTTAAGCTTATTTCATTCATAAGACAGGGTGTCAGCCTAATGGGTGAAGGAAACCACCCTGTAAAACACTGGCAAACATAGTATTAGCCAGAAATAAAAAAACAGGGTGTCTCAAATCACTATTTTAACAGAAACTGGGTGTCTCATCTGAAATTTTCCCTATCTTTCCCATGTTTAATCTGATTTAAGTAGGGTGTCTCAAATGGCTTTTGGGTGCCTCAAAGACACCCCACTGGCTAACACTATGCTGGCAACTCAGAAGACACTACAGTAGTCACTACAGTAGTCTACATTTACAGGACGAAAAAAAAACACTATAACAAATCATGTTTCTGATACTCTTGGCTCACAGAGCACCAGGACACAGGAAGCTCCGGCCAAACCACTGCCCCACTTTCATTAACAGTATTTTATTTCAAGAGGTGAAAACATTCCCAATACCTATGACAGACCACTGGAGATGAAGTGCTTCAGCCACTGTCTCAAACGGGGATGCTCCTGGAGTGGCATCCTTTCCGTCCCCTTCAGGGGTGCTGGCCGTTGTCATAGTGGACTGAAGCTGTTTACTGACTTCCTCCACAGGCATGTTGTA
Organism: Katharina tunicata; assembly: GCA_032466195.1. Lineage (NCBI taxonomy): Eukaryota > Metazoa > Mollusca > Polyplacophora > Chitonida > Mopaliidae > Katharina > Katharina tunicata. Next base: position 6,137 of record JAVFBZ010186537.1, read on the forward strand.
GTTGTAATGAGTTAAATAAGACTTCAAAGCTGAGGAATTGGCTGCTACCTAAACAACAACAACAACATATGAATTTGATTTAGTTGTTGGATTTAGTACACATTCTAGAGATGGTAAATACATTCACCGTACATAATTAACAACGGCAACACTATATTTGCTTCATGGTAGTAAATAATTGTCACAATTCAAATGTAATTCACAACTTCAATAGGGTGCAAATTTGGTAATTAAGTTCTGTTCTATAAAGTTTCTGTGTTACTCTTTTATTTATAAAATTGAAAATTAGTTAAGAAGATATTCTCAAACTATTTATTCAATAAGTCCTTTAAAAGTAATTGATCAACAGCAAGTTGAAATGCCACCAAATATGGCACTAGGAACAAAGCAATCAATTTATTTCACCTTAATAAAACTAATTCATCTACCTGTTTTAAATAACCAATCTCCAATTTGCTGTCACTCAAATATGGCGTGGTTGTCTCCCCTGATTTGCCTGTTTTGGGTGATAAACCACTTGATGGAGCTACAGTAGCACAGGTGACAGGAGATGTAATAGCTTTGGTAACCTTGGTGATGCCTCGCTTTCCACGTGGTCGACCAGAAGGTGAAGAGGTTGAGAATGAATCTAATATACCTACAATAATGTTGCAGCTTTAAAATATGGCCAAAAAATTCAATAAAAATCATTGAAGCATATAACATACAAGCATGCGTTATATTTTTGCCAACCATGTTAGTATAAAAGCATTTGTATTTGTCTTTACAACTGCCAGCACACACAGTTCAAGAAAAATTACAAAGCAATCTAGGGAAGTGAAGATTCAATGAAACAAAGTATAAAAAAATTAATCAGTTCTGTGGTAAAATGACAATCTTCTTTAAATATCAAAACATCTCATAGTACATGTACCTAGCTGAAGGATGCAAAAATAAAGAAGATTATTACAGCAGTGGAATAACTTTCACCGGATGACAATAAATAAAATAACATCACCATAAAGACCTAAACACAGCCTTCGGAGCTAAGGACAATGAAAAAGCCAATCTAATGCGGTGTAATGTTTGCATATTGTGCTTGGTCTAACCTAAGGCTATTGGAGTGGCCAGACACCATACGAGTGAAATGACTTTAAAAACTGAATAAAACCCAATTCAGCCAATCAAACAGTTATGCTTAAAATGAAAACATCATCTTTTTCAGTGGTAGAAGTTCTTGGAATTTTTGTTTTCAAAATTGCCCTGCATTTCCATTTAAGAAAATGTTAAATAGTCAAAAGTTTCACAGCAGCCATGTGGATTTTTGCAGAAAGATGTCTATTTAATATATCTGGAACATTAACACCGTGAAATGTAATCAGCATGACTGCCTTTCCAAATTTTAATAAAATAACAAATCTCCACAGATTCTCATTTTTGGATTGACTGGACAGGGAAACTCAAGCTTACGTCAAGAGGATTGCGAGATCATGATTTCTTCATTGAGTAAGTCCTCCATTATAGTATCTTAGAATAAGAGAAACTGGGAACAATGAAGTCATGTTGGTATAGATTATATAATGATGATGGCATAATAAAGCCGAAATGTATCACCTATACCAACATGACTTCCTTGTTTGGAGTTTCTCTTATTATAATATCTTCACCAGTGTTATCTTAGAATAGGAGGCCTAAAACAATTCTATGTGAGTATAGCTATTGCATTTCATAGAAAATGTCTCATGTTGCATCTTAGAGAGAGGAGCACAACGGAACATTTCTTTCCAAACATCGGCTTAATGAGTGTGCAACAACACGGGCAGATCAAGAAGGGTTAGCGGAAAGGTTACAATATTAAAGATAAAGCAGGTATCAAAAGCAGCATGCACAGAGCAGAATTCAGAAAGACTGACCAGTTTTCTCAAAATTCCATGCAAATGGTGTCAGGGCCAAGGTCACCGGTTTTTCAGAGTACAGGTCAACCAACAATGTTCTTAATTTCGACTCAAAGTCAGATGAGGAAGCTTTAATGTTTCTCGAAGATGAGGCAGGATTCATTAGAAAACTTGGTCACTCAGATGTGCAGGGGGTAGAAAATAAACCGTCACCCATAATGCATGTATGTACATCACACACCAAGGCTGTCACAGGATGCATAGGACTTTGTGTTCAAGGATGTCAGGATGCATAGGAACTCAGAATGAATTTCTACTATATTAGTGTCAGAGGATGCATAGAAAATCCAAAGTGCCAAATAGAAGACTACAGGTGTCTGAAGGAAGCATAACCAGTGAAGAAGGATTATTGTTAAAACTGCAAACAGAACTATAAAGAAAAGAAGTGATATTATCAGTCATAGAAGAGCCCTTAAAAAAAGATTTACCCCAATATTTTTAAACAGACAATCAGTTTTGAACAAAATTATTGCGGACAGAATTAGACTAACAGTATCTTGTTTTTTGGGGAAAACACTTGCTGGCGATTCGGTGCCTGACTTTGAGGGTCGCGGGTTCAATTCCTGCAAGGATCTCTGTTTGCAACATTTTCTGCACTAGAATCTGTTCAGTATCAGCGAGTGTTATCCCAAAAAACAAAAAAAATGTTAACGATCACGTTCTATTTTTTTAAATATTAGACTAGAATTAGACTACACTCCATTGTGTTCAGGAAAGAATTTGTTCAATCGCCTGCTGCGCCAGACTACAATTACTTATTATTCACTTTGCAATCACATTTCACTACAGCAACATTTCCATTCGTACCAATGCTTAAAGCGTATGGATGCGGATAGGTTTGTTTTGTGTTTCCTTTCATCCGATTGTCTGTTAGCAACTTAGCAGAGACTTCAAGTGCCAAGTGGATTTGTGATATAGGAAAACGATTCCGCATATGGATCCGTATCAATCACTACATTATCTGTATCTGAGGAAACTCTCGCTATATTAAGTTACCACAATTTTTTCCCGTAATCGTGTCTGTTCAAATAGAAATGTATCTTAAAACAATAAAACCTATCAAATCACGATCATTTATTTAAGCAACGAGGCTGAAACACCAATTAACAGATTTTTAGTCCAAAGCTATAGAATTAGGCCCTGTTGTAAAGGTATGTTGTAGATTTTTGTTTGTTTAAAATATGAGTGTAAAAAAAAAGAAAAAAGATCTAGGTTCGCAATTTCATCATTCTTAAGGCTATTTCACTTAAAATCACAGAGTGCCATCAATGGATGTATGAAACCACCATAATCAACTCAGGACAATAACAGGATGCAGGACAGGACAATTACAGGATACAGGACAGGACAGGACAATTACAGCCCGGTCAGGATGCAGGACAGGGCACTACAAACTATTTGGCTTCTTGCCCATAGAGTACTATCGGTCCGGAAGCTCACGCAAACCACCCACTCAATGTTTGCATAATTTAAAACAGGGTTTGTTTGTCAAAGTTAACAGAAAATGAATACTTAATGATACTGTTTTAGAGCATGGTCACGTGACAAAACAATTTAGTGGTTGAGTAATAACACACACACAACACAATGTGTTGGATATGTCTACTCTAAGATTCACAGTTTGAAAAGTGATTATAATTATATACAAGATTCATAATTAGTAATAATTAGTGATTATAATTAGTTTAAAAGCAAAAAATAGTCCTGTAAAATACAGTTTAACATGACCAAAGACAAAACCCGACACTCAAATCACAGGCACCTTGAATACAATGGGATATATTTTATATGTGGAAATTAATTCAAGAAAAGTCCATGGCAATGGATTTGAGGTTACATACAGTTACAGATACTAAAATCTTTCAAGGAATCTCTGATGAGTGCCACCAAGTAAGGGGATCCCAAGCTTTACTGGAGTTAAGAAAAACATAAATAAGGAACTAAAAGTGAAATATGGTGTGGTTAATGTACATGTATTCCTACCAGGTTAACAAAGTTTCTTGTAAGGTAACTGCGTCACTAAGGGGAGGCTACTTTGTACAGCCGAAAGGGATCCACTGTTACTCAATCTGTCACATACACAGACAGCATACATATAGCTGAAGGTGGACACAAACTCATTAACCACATGGGTGAGGGAAACTTTGTTAGTATGCTTAACTTAAAGTCACATACACACACAAATTTAGGTGTTGTCAATACATTCTGATTGCCTCGATTTTAAGAAGTTATGAAGTTTATGAATTAAAGCAGTTACGTTGAAATGCAAAATATCCAACCCTCAACCGGCTTGTATGAACCGGGAGAAATCCTCTCATAATTCAAATTCAACAGAAAGAAGGATGGCCATTTTTCATGTACCAACAATACCTTTGAGCCCACAGTGATGAATAACCGATTCAAGATTTTGAATCTTTGTCAGGTGTGGGGTTAATGGCCGTTGGCTCAATGTGACGTTGATATCTCAAAGCGTAACCCAGATGTTAAATCAAATTGACAAACCCTCCTTAAATATACTGGCAGAATTCTTCTTCTACTTCTTGTGAAAAATATCTATAACTCAAGTGGTTCTGTGATAACATAAAATACATGTGCCTAATTTTAGGGTGCGTATGTGACTGTAAGTAACCATAGGATTTGAAATGCATTTTCTGTGCACTATAATTAACAATTTTCATGCGATATTCAGGGACATACAAAAGCCTCTCTGTTAGCCTGCAAATGGCCCAGTCCAAAACTTGTTGTTTAATTCAGAAAGAAAATTTAAAACTTTGCTTTTAAGTTAAGAAACATCGTCTTGACCATGCCAGTTGGTTATGTATCTAGTTTTTATTACTTTAATAGCCATGTCTGCATAAATATTCAATGTAAACAACTTACCACTTAAAGGTGAAGTAGTGGTATGATCAGGTGATAAAGCAAAGGGAGATGACTCTGTTGTAGGGATTTCTCTTTCTGGACTTGCAAAATGGTACTCGCAGTTGACTATGGTTCCGAATGAATCAAGATCTTGAGAGTCTGACAATTCGGATGATTGAAAATTAACCTGGTGCAGGTTGAGGCGGAACGGCTCCATGGAAGTCAGCCGAGCTCCATCGAGTCGGCTTTTACGGCTACGCGATACACATAGCCATGGCAGTCTGAAACAAATAAAAGATTAAACCAATAGGGTTAGCACATTGGGTGTTAATAGAAAGCAGGAGATTTAAGATATATATTTACCCACTGGCCTGACAACTGATGAGATAACGGTAAGAATTTTTGAAAATTCTTGAATGTACATCTATCGTAGAAGACAATCAGAACATTGGAGGGAGCACACACTGTGGCTCACAGCTGATTGAGCGTTGAACTGCTAAGTCTTATTTACGGTACCCTGCACGGGTTCAAGTCCCCTAGTTGACCGTAGGTATCTACGGTTTTCCAATGGCTTTGGAGACCACTGGTTGTCTGTTTCTTCCCAGGTTTTCCAACATACCTCAGCAACACAATATATGTGATATAACCATACCGTTGAATACTACATTAAACACTAATCAAACAACTACATGTGACTCAAAACCATTAGACAGCCGTCTTATATCCCCATGTCTCTGAACACTACTGCCTATAAAATGTTCCAAAATAGTATATTTTAGCTTTTAGTAAAGATCATTTCACCAGCAACTGCATCTGGATAATTAGGTAACTGTCTAACTGGTAAAGTACAACGATTTTGAAAAAAACAAGGCAGGATCTAATGATAAATAATAAACAAATTTACAAATGTTTTGGATTTCAAGACGACCCCGAACTGGAAAATTAAGAATAAATTGAATTAACTAGATCTGAAAATAGATACTAGTACAAATACATGTACATGTACAGCTGTGGTACATTCTTTAATATTTCACAAAATCTATTGAATAATGCAGGTCTATGTAGATGTACATGTAGATATGTAACCTTTTGAAATTGCTTGTCAATATTATACACATTTATGTTAGCAGGGATGTAAATAGCACACACACACATAGTGGTACACTTATTATACAGTAAAGTCAGAAATCAGTTATATCATTATACCTTGTGCATGTTAAAACATCATCTGTATCCATGGTGAAACAATGCAGTTGCTAAGGACAAGTTCCGAAGAGAAAAACATACATCTTGAAATAAAAGACGGACAAACCCACATGGGTCATCCTACATATTGTTGATGGAGGCCTTCACAGCGTAAATTCTCAATATTTTTCCCTTGTCAGTCAAATGGCAATTCTACAAGACATCTTGGATTTCACAAGAGCATCAACAACAAATGACCGAGATGAATTCCTTGGTTTTACTACTTCAACCCATAAATGAATGGCCTGCAGTTTTACAATCATGGAAATAGATATGCAAAAGTCATATCAAGGCACCTGCTTATAGCCACCTACATGCACATGTAATGCAATGAATGCCTTCTGTCTCTACTATTACAAATGACAATATTACAAACACAGGTAAAGTTTCTCAATTGTTTCTTCTCCGCATAGTGTTAGCCAGAGGGTTGTCTCAGTATCTTTGAGACACCTTGGAATCAAATTGAGACACCCTAATTCAGTCACATTTAACATGGGAAAGATAGGGAAAATGTCAAATGAGACACCCTGTTTCTTTGATATAGTGATTTGAGACACCCTGTTTTTATTTCTGGCTAACACTATGCTTCTCCGTGTAAACTTTCTCAGCCGACAGAGTTTAAACTCAGTCTGTAGATGAATGCTATCCAGCATAACAACATGGATGCCACAAAAGTTCCATAATTTAACAATAACGACTGTAACACAGGTAATAATAATTGAAACCATCAAATTGTATCTCAGTTTGAAATATCAATTCTCTATTTACTGTTGGTCAACAAGAGGGCCGGGGTGTCTTGGCATTTCAAGTCAGCTACACGTAGTTATCGAGATGAGACACCCTGAAATTCGGCAAATTAACATGGGTGAAATAGGATTTAGAAGGATTCGAGACACCCACATTTCTAGCTAACACAATGTTTCAATAATACTTGAAATGGCTTCACATGATTTGGTTTTGTTCGAGTCGCTGTGTCTAGTGTTGGAAATAAACCGTTGTCATTGAATGAAATACCTATTAGCACCGCGTCAATCAATCCATCATCAATCATACTGATGTCATGATTTTATTCTTCAGTCTAACATCTGAAATAATCACATCAGGTGATCAAGAAGACCTTCAAAAAATCTTTTCTATGCTGAGATGAAAGGCCTCCATTTTTCAAATTCTGAAGAACAATCAAACACATGGCACTGATCAACCAGCTAATGTGTTTACATGACCTCCAGCCTTAATTGTTTACCCACAAAATGTTCTTGAGTTACAAATAGTCTGAACTGTTCACACTTTTAAGAAGAATGCAATAGCAAAGAATAAAGCTTCAACCACATCAAGGCAAAATATCCAAATTCTCACATAATGCAAAGCTTCTTCTGCATGCCGCTTCCCTTCCCTTATTTAGAGATCTATAGAAAGACTTCTTTGAAAAAGAAGAAAATGTTCAGCAAAATTTCCCACATATTGAATGGTGTTAAATGGACCTGCAGGCAAAGCTGCCTGGTACAATTTTGGCAATATATATCTCCAATCTCTTGGCCACGATTTGTTATTGTTATTGCAGCCGAATTCAGTTAATCTAGACGTGTAGTTGGACCATACTGTTAAAAAAATGTATTAAATTGGCTTGGAAATAACAGCATCCTCAGATTAATGGCTGTCAAAGCACCACTTTATTTACTCCTTTCATTCAGACAGTGACATTTCAAACTCAGAAGAAATAGTCAATGTTTCTATGGATCATGCCTGAAGGGGCAGACAAAAGCAATTAGAGGGTAAGAGTGTTGTCCAAAATAGACAATGTAACAAGATTTCCAGGGAAAACAACAATCAGCATGAGAATTGTAAGCCCCTGGACCCAGGTGTTCAATAGGTCATCTACACAGTGGTTTGGTTTAATGTTGCATACTGTTCTCAATAAATTAAACACGAGAGAGCAATGGTATTTAAAAGGATTCACTCAAAGACAGGAGCACCATTATAATGTTGATACTATCACCACCACGGCATCATTAATAAACCAAAATCAGACAAAGCATGTGCTCAAGGGAATCATACCCTACTGATGGGCTGAAGTGCTGAACCAATCCTTGTAGACCATTACTATAAATATTAATGGATGCCACAAACATGTAAAACTAAGTGACACATATTACAAAGAGAATGCAGGTATATTATGGTTTTCTTTTGAAGACAGTAACCCTTGTGTGATGCCATAAAACATAGATTGATTGATTGATTGATTGATTGGTGTTCAATGCAGCGCTCAAGCTAATTTCACTTATAAGAGTTGGAAGTCCAAGTATGACATCAAGGAATGTAAACTTGACACCTAATGCCCTTTAAGGGGATGCATCTAGGTAACAGCTAGACTGCTAGAGGGCCATAAACATGACATCAGGCAAAGTGTGTCCGTCCAAAATTAAATGATAGGTTTAAGTGATAACAAATTCTTCTAAATCATGGTTTGTTTCCAGATCTATGTCGCTAATGAATCTTAAAATTACTTTACTCATATGACCGTGTGCCAGCCCAATAGGTGCAGGTGTAGGAAAACACGCTCAACGACACTGGCAACAGGCAAAAGACGCCATGGGAAAATGATAGGATACAAAACAGGACTCAACAAGTGGGCTCCCTGATGCCTCTTAGCTCAAAGAGACCTAGGTTTTGTTTGTTTGTTTGTTTGATTGGTGTTTAACGTCGTACTCAAAGGTATTTCATTTATATGACGACAGATTCTCCA
>JAVFBZ010186546.1:3420-34512 GCA_032466195.1 Katharina tunicata
TTGTGAAGAGCCACAAGAGTTAGGCAATGTGCCAAACTTCACTGCCTTCCCATCATGCCTGTTGTTATCTCTTTAGTGAACCATATCTCTAATGCCACCTTAATAACGGCGATCTGGTGACGATGTCAAATGGCTTCCTAGTTTTCCATTGAAAACCCTCAAGATTAACCCCTAGTTTTCCATTGAAACCCCTCAAGTTTGGTTAATCTCATTCCTATGTCTTCCATGATGTCATTGTCCTATTTCATTACATATATATGTGTGTATAATAAATATATTATCTTACAAAATTGGTAAAATGTAGTGAGAGGCATCCATTATTATACATGCATCTAGCTTCACAGGCCATTTAACTGTTAAGATTAAAGAGTAATTACACTGCACTGTTAAATCCAGGGAGCTGGTCATTAGATGAGGCTCTTGTGCCCTGATGGTCTCTGAACTAATCCATTGGATTGGTACGCCATCACGTGTAAAACCGTATTAAAGTACGGCATTAAACCCTAATCAAATTAATAAATCCAGGAAAGCTTTAGTTGGGCGACCTAAATTCGCCCAACTAAAGTATACATTGTAAAGGAAGCCTTTCATGTACAACATGTATCTCTAAAACGGATTTCTGTAACTTCCAATATGATTATTGATTACATTTTCAGTTTGCAGACATTAAACTCGGATTATAATGAACCTAATATGTACTTCTACTGATATATTTATCTGATTCTTCATAAAATAATAAATAATATATCTACCATGAAACTTTTGTTAACCGAAACATTACGGGACCGAGAAAATTTGTTCGTATATAGACACAATTTGGAAAAGATTGCAAACAGCTTTGGCAATAATTTCAATTTAGACAAGATGCTGATATACTCAGGTGTCCGTTTAGACAAATTTTCCCTGTATTTGCATATCATAAGACCTCTGGCAAACTGCAGTATGTTTCCAGATTATATTCATGATGTCATACTTAGCACTGTAGGAACATTATCCTTCCAATTTTGATAACAAGTAAGTGACTTCAGATTTTTTTGTTGTGTTAGCCGCATCTACAGTTGGAAAGTGAAATGCCCTTGAGCGCGGCATTAAACACTAATCAATCAATCATGACTATCATTATACACATTTATATAATTTATTAGTTTATTTAAGCATTTTTTTAAACCCTCTATCATACATGTAAGCTTATGTAATAAAACCCCAGTTTGAATTACTTTTCATATGTAACTCTACACTTATTCCTGTTTTTTTTCTCCTTAGTATTAAATTGAAATTGAATCTCTAAGACACTTAAATGTCTGTCGATGTTATATTGAGATAAAAACTGTGGTCATGTAATAACTGTATATATAGCATGTTGATGTAGAGGCTGTTGTAGGATGGGAACACTCCCCTCTTCTCAGTGCTCTGTATTGTCCGTTGAAACTCCTCAGAGGTTTAGCTTAACTTTGTTTCATTCTGCCAATGTCATGTTGTGTGCTCACTGAATTTCGTACCCTGATATTTGGCTGCACGCTATTTGAATTTTGTTGTAAAAAGTGTATTGGGTTTAGGAAGGGGAGCCCTGTAGAATGAGACAAATATTGAGGCTGGCTGCTTGCCAGGAATCGATACTCCATTCTCTCAGTACCTGGTCAATGCCTCGGGCTACAACTTACACCGACAACTGCTTTTTTTACCCCCTTTTCTCAAAGGGAATTGGATTGGTTTGAGTTGACGAAGGAAAAAGAAAAAAAGTTGAGTTGGAAAAGGGATTTGCAGTTGTTGGACATGACTTGTGGCTTATTACTCAAAAAGTTTCTGGCAAGTTGCCAAACTCGGTGTAAATCAGTCCCTGGAAAAACAGTGTAGAATGTGTTAGCATGGATTGGGTTTGGAGGCAGAATTATTATAGCCACGCTCCATTACCTTCTCAAAATACAATAGCAGATTGTCAGACTAGGGCCCTATTGTGAATTTATTAAACTCGAGGTAAAAAAGCCATTAATCGTTATCGTTGTGATTTGTTCCCAAAGTTATACTTTCAATAAAACTTTTTTGACTAGATGTAATTAATGACATATGTTACATGCATATTGGCATTGAGTTGTAATTGTAGGAATTTAGGAATATAAAACTTCACATCTTATGTACATGTAGATTGTACATGAATTAGAATTATGAAGTTTGTGGGATGCTGCTTTGCCTTTATTAATAATTAATTAATTAATCTATTTTTAAACCATAACCAGGCACTGTCAGAGAAAATACATGGGGAAATACACTGCAACTGATGGTCTAGGGTGCTGTAGATCATCAGTTGTGATGCGTATTGTATCACATTGATGTCAGATGTATCGATTTCATCAATAAATTTGTTTTAAAATCATAACATACATGAAGATGTGGAGATTGGCTGTTTCTTGTTGCGAGTTACAGCTGTAAGTTGGACAGTCAATGTACAGTAATTATGCGCCTATTTACATGGACATGTGTAACTTAATGGCTAAATGGAGTTTGACTTTGTGCGTCACAGTACCGTAGTAAAACTTCTTTGTTGTCCAATTCAAGTGTTTGTCTCTACACTTATTAATACGTGTAGTAATGTGTGAGACAGAGTAAGACGTTTAAAACCAATCAAACTAACAAACAAACAGTAATGTGTGAAGATATCTATCATTTCCATTAGGAATAGCTAGTGGTTTGGCAGGAGCTTTACCGTATGTGCCCTGGCCTTCTCTCTGCTGTTAAAGGGTCATCCTGGCCTGCTGTTTTGAGTCCTGTCCTTGTCCCTTGGCCTCGTTGTCTATTGTCAGTGGCTTTGAGGGTGGTTTCCTTCACTCATTGGGCTGGCAATCCTGGCATGCTGTAATATGAGTGAAATGACATAAAGTATGGCATCAATCAATCAATCCACATTGTAATTACATGTACACTGTAGTTGTGAAGAGTGAGGCAGCTGGCTGATTTGACATAATGTCATTATGTGATTAATTGATTGATTGGTGTTAAATGCCATACCCAAGGGTACATGTACTTCACTTATGGCTGTGGAATATTTTAACAGCAAGCAGTGACAATTAAACTACTACATGTAAATAATACATAGACACTTCAACTAAAAAGCTTTGTTAGACAAATAATGTTCCTCCTGTGTGACAGCATGATTGTATATAGAGCTCACAAAATACTGCCCTTAACCAGAGAGCGAATGATATGGCTACACCTAACATCTGACACCTGTATATTTTGAACTTTAAATGATGCTCTTGGGTTGTAATGACACTTTTGAAGTATTCTTCTTTTTTGTGTTGGGGTGGATGGGTGTAAGCCTCCTGTGCCGTGGTGCTCTCTGAGCTACATTTGTAACAGGCATCAAGAAGCAGTTTGTTGTTGTGTTCTTCACCGTTTTGTTGTGCTCTCCTTCACCCATTCTGATTGACCCTTGAGTATGTGGTTACACACCATTCAAATAAATCTACAAGCAATCTTCTTTATGAATTTACATATATAATTTAATGCCTGTTTTGAGTGGCAGGAGACATTAGTTAAAATCTCTAAGGATGTATTAGCCAAAAATTGTTGTATTTTTAAACAATTTTCCCACACATCATAATTATCTGATACTGATCTGAGATGTTTGTGAACAGTTAGAGTTCAGACCACCAACCGTGAGACTAAAGTATAAATTACCACAGCCCTCTTGCTAAAATGAACTGAATTGTCACACATAATTAATTTCTGTGCATAAAATTAATATATACACTCTGTTGACTAGAAACAAAATTAGTCTAGCTATTAGGTTTCAACTTTGTTTGTTTATTATACATGTAGTACATGTAAGTATAAAGATTGGGAATAAAACGTCTGTTCTCTGATTACGTCTGTTCTCTGATTACGCTGAAATAGATCCTGCCTTATGTTAGGTTAGTCCATATATTAATTGTAATTTTTATCCTCAAAGGTTTTACTTTTAAGTCAGCCTGTGGTTTTTTTTTTTTGATTGTATCTTGTTAAGGGTGATTGATTTCTGCCTAACAACAACTCAAGGGTGTTTCACTTCAATATATGACGGCAGTGTTTTCCAACAGCAGACAGCAGCTCTTACGCAACCAGCCCATATCAAGTCACTTGTGTTAGCTCTATTGGACAGATAATGTTCCTCCAGTTCTTTAGTATGACAGCATGCAGTAAGCTCACAACATACATGTACATGTAAAGCCCTCAGCCAGAGGGATTTTTAAAGGGGAGTTCACTAAAGGGGTCTTGAAGACGTCAATATTTAATGTTGGTGCTTGCACTGGTTGAGAATTCTAATTTTTGATAGTTTCAGTTATGCAAAATTCTATCGCAATCATACCAAACTTTGATAGATTCCGTAATTGACCTATTTCCCGAGGTGCATGTACTGTGTACCATTTACCACAATTTTTCTTCAATAGTATTCAAATAGAGCATGACATGAACATGGAATCTCTACACAAAATTAGAAAATGATATTTATTAACTACGCTTTAGGGTATTGAAACTTACTGACATAAACACTGAAAGGCTACTGCATTAACGTATTTATGTATAAAAACATTACGACTGAGATGGATTTTAAACTTCTGAATATATTCTGAAAATCCATCTCATTCGTCATGTTTTTGTAATTTACCCAGCTTCTAAATGCCACTCAAACAAAGTATATATGTATAGTTGAATAAAAGGCACCACAATATCTTGCTAGCCAACCATTTTGGAAAGCAATTCCTGATTAGTTTAAGGCTCTCTCTCAAATAGGCTAAAGGCAGAAATGTTTTTAATGGAAGTTACAAACGTGATACTGATTATTTTTTACCTTGACATTCTGTGAACTTATGTTGAAAGATTTATAAGTCATTTTTTCTCATTAATTTGTAATTACAAAATGTTTTTCCGTTTTTGTGTTTTTATGTCTGTCCGCTTTTTCTGATATCCTGGAGTTTTAGAACATAAACAACACCATTTTCCAGACTCTTATTTAAGAAATTTAATTGCAATAGGAAGTAAAGAACAGGAAAGTTAATCAGTTTTGCAATGGATGTGTTTTTTTACCTATGTTGGGATCTATGATGTGATTGATGTTAGAATGTAAATAAGAAAATTCAGTGCTCTGCTAATCTCCGCGAGGAAGCTTTACAGCCTAATGACAAAATATCCCCATGGAAACTGGCCGCGGAAAAAAGAAGGTGACGTGAGAAGCGGAAAAAGGGATACTGATAGATTTATATTTCAAAAATAGCTATGGACATCAAATTAGATTGTTGAGGAGAAATGTGTGCTTGACGTGGAAATCAATAAACCAGAGAAAAGCTATACGCAGAACAGATTGAAGCGTTTGATATTGATATATAAGGACAGAATTAAACCAACCCTATCAAATTCCCGTCTCCTAGATTTATTAATAATGGCTTCTTTAATCTGCTGATTCTCAATTCATTCTTTGCCCAAGTTGCTTGGACTTATCTGATCTAGAGTTGAATACAATGATGATACATGGATATATATTGGGTGAATCTAGTGGTGTTAATTGGAAGGAAATATTGGCTCCATTTACGCAAGCATGACACCAAAGTTGATTGGGGTTTTTGTGTTAAGTCTAAGCAGTACTGGCTCCAAGAATTCTCCACCTATTTTTGTCTGCCTAATTGCCTGTGATTGGCTCATTGCCCCTGAATATATAACATTCCAGACTAGTTTCTCAGCACTATTATAGTGACTAACATGGCGGCAAAATCAGATGTGCATTGTTACCGGCACTGTCTGAAACAAGATGGATTATTTCTGTATAAAAACCAGACTTTGAAAAGCAGATTAGCAAAGGGAATATATTTTGTATTATATCACTATGTATTTTGATCTTCAAGTTGATGAACCCGTCATATGCATGACTTTTTTAAAAACAGCCTGTGAAAATAGAACACACCCTACCTTTCTAACTTTCGTAAAAATGTAATCAGACACGTCTTGGAATGTGTTTAGCAAGAGATGGTGAAGATATTTTACATGTATGATCATCAATTGGGCGGTCATATACATACAATATACAATATGGCACAAAAACTCTAGCAAAAAATCCATCATCTTCAAATTAAATTAAATTAAATGTATATATAAATGTATATATATTTTTCTGTAAATGTATATACATGTATATGTATGTGTAATTCAAAGATGTGTATTGACTTAGGGGTTCCTACATGTATTGCCCCGACAATCCTCCAGGTTCCTGATTTGTGCTTTTCTGCTACTACACTAAATGTACATGTATGTAATATTATACAGCCATGGTATTTTGATTAGGTGTATACAGAGTTATATGGACCCTCAAATCTGAAGACAGAGCTTTCTATGGCTGCTTTGGTTCCTGTACAACTCTGTATAAACCAGTTGAAAGTCTGTAACTGTTTAATTATAATTTATGAAGTTCATTAAATTAGCATATACATGTCACATCCGATTACATATATGTTTTATATGAGTCACAAATATGTTTTTGTTGCCGCATTAATATCAAAGCAGATGATATCTTTGACACAGCTCAAATCAAAGCAGAAAACAGAATAGACATTGGTGATTGGTTGAAAGTTAGTGGGCAGGTTTACAACAATACTTATTGACTTTGAGTCTACAGTATATTACGGGTTAGAGATTGACCACTTGATACATTTTAGCCAATAAATGCTCAGAAATTTGGATACAATCATCCAGTCCTATAATTACTGTTATTGACCAGTCATTGGTAAAGCAAGGCATACCAGACAATGTAATGCAAGGAAAGCCAAATCTCATGTATGACTGACTGACATGACCGTAGCTGTCTGTGTTTTTGTAAAAATAATAGATACAGTGTTTCATTGTTGTAGACCTACGACTTGTGTGGCCATGATGATACATGTGAAAACTGTTTTATTTGATTGCCTGGAGTTACATGTGTGTGAACTTGTGAATCATCATGTTATAGAGCTTTTACACTAATACATTTTGTATAGTGCTACCAAGAACATTATACACATAAAGCAACTTGATATAGAAGCATATTGATTAGTTTCAATCCAACTCAAGTTCTACAATAACAATTCAGAGCTTTTAGCGAGGCCTGTTAAATTACATTATAGTTTTTTGCTTGAGATGGCCTTGAGGTCACACGCTGATTCGCAATAGAGTAACTAATCTTAGTTTTCACGCTTTTGGTTTTAAAATTGGAATCAATCGAACTGACAACTATCTCTCCTATTTTCCGGAGGAATTTGAGCAGCTCTATTAACTGTCAATTGAATTGGCACAGATTACATTCAACCGAAGTGAGGCTTTAGTGAGTTCCGCAATGATGCTATTTGGAGATGGTAAATTACTGACATTAGCATGAAATAGGGTTATCACAGTTCAAATTGCATTGCACTCTACTAAATGTACAATTCCAGCACAGTCTGCCTTATTAAGGATGTTTATGTCTTCAATTTGCTTAAGGAAATTACTATTTGTTTGCTTGGCCAAATGCAGCTTTTGTCTTGTTTTGACAACTATAAACACCATAGAACAAATGATGGACAAACAAATTTACACATCATTATACCGGCCAATGTTGACAGCGCCAGGATCCATCAGCCATTATTTTTTTTTTTTTACAATCTCTGGTTGTTTAAAATAAATGTTATCTGGATTTTTTTGTGGCTGGCTGATGAAGTTTATACAGTGTTATAATGTCTGTGTTCAGCCTGTCTTCACTTGGGCCTGTCTTCAACTCTACACTATAACTTGCTGACAATTTAAAAGGGGCGCTTACAGAAAATCTCCATTCCTATAAACAAATGTAGGACATAGCTGTAAACAAGCTTTATCTATGTTGAGAAGTTATTAATTTGTTTAGCACCTGTTTGTAGAGTAGTTTACTGGGACATGAGAGGCCAGATTGAGCCAGCCTCAGATCAGGGTTAAATCTTAAAGATGGTGATAACCTCAAGATTACACTATCCCTGGTTGAAAAGAAAAGGGGTGGGTTATATCAGATTTCTTAGATTTATGTTTTATGATTATTTTAATGTTATGGTTCAAAGGTTAACAATTTCCCTCTTTTGTAAAGTTTGTCAAGGGTGGTAGGTGAGAGCTGTCTGTGCCCTGGTTCTCCCTGAGGTAAAAGGAAGCCAATTTGTTGGCAGGTGATGATTGAGCCTTGTCATTGTCTATCTATCACTAGTGCTGTTAAAGGTGGTTTCCTAATTGACTAACATGCAGGGATGTGAGTGAAATAACCTTAAGTATGGCGTGAAACCCCCAATCAATCAAACAAACAAACAATTGAAAGTTTGTCCGTAAAGGTGATTTTCATGATATACTATTTCGCTATTCTCCAATTTTTAAAACTTTTTTTTTTTTTTTTTTCACATTGGTGGATTTAAATTATTGAATACATTTATTTGAAAAGACAACTGTATTAGTGGGTTCTCATTGGAAAGAGTGAAATAAATTTGTAAATGAACAATAAAAATCTGGTGTAGATGTAGATGTTGTTGCATATACATGTACATGTACATGTACATGTAGGGGGAGAATATGTACATGTATATTGTAATGATAACAGAACGACTTGAGCATCTTCACTCCCACCCGCAGATCCCTCTAGGGTGTTTACAATGTTGTAGCCATACTGGGGGTACCTGAACATCTTCTCTATTGCTACTCCAGGCAGTATATCGCTACAGCTGAGCTGAGTTTACGTTCTCACGGATATCTTGTCTCAGTCAGTCATATTTGTAATACTTCTACAACTGTTTTACTGACAGTCTTAATCTCGTGGCTGTACCAGGTTTTTTGTGGCATATGAAGAGCCTGCCAAATCTTACTAACATAAATTACATGTAGCCCGTTCCCAAGCTGTCTGTTAGTATCTTAAAATGAGCAATCAACCAAGAGGTGCCTTGCTCTTGTTGCTTTAAAAAGTTATAATAATAAACATTGGGGATTGAAGCTAACTGGAATAGTTTAATGATGCTAATTGACTTGGCTCACAGTACATGGAAGACTTTGTAAACACAATGTCTGTACATTGTAGCTATATTGGTCAGTTCTATTTGGCCAACAGGCATGTTATATTTTATGTCTCTTTTTGACTGGCCTTCTGTTAATAATTCATTGTAACAAGTATAACGGTCTCTCTTTAAATTGGCTATCTTTCTACTTTAATTCACAAGACGTTTAGTTTAACATGCTGTTACTGATTTTCTTTAATGATTATGTTCTCCACTAAATTGTCTAGATTTGACTATAAGATAATTCAATACAATTTTGTGCTGTGAATTAGCCTTGGGTGTTACATGTATTTAAGTGAACTGAGGTAGAGGATATGCAGAAAATGCTTATCTAAATCCAACGGTCCGGGACAATGGAGACTCTAATCCATCTGTTGCCAACAATAAAAATAAACTTTAATGACCTACTTTCAATTTTTGACCTATTTCTTTTAGATTAGGAATTGTTTTGTCAGTTTTTGTCAGCACAATTTTTAATAAAAACATTTCATATTTCTCATTAACAGTTGCAAAAAGATTTTAATTATCATGACATACCGGTTAGATTGTTAAATGGAGCTTTAGCGACTGATTTTAATGGCTGGAGGTTTATTCCTTTGATGTTCATAAGCATGTCATTATGCAACCACCTTTTAATTCGGGCTACGTGCTGAGTAACAGAGATGACTATTGGGTTTGGCTGGGAAATGCTTTGTCTCAGATAACTGGTTAAAAGCATTTTGGCGCTGATAGGATCGAGTTAATGCATCGCTCATTAGTATAAATCTTCACAAACGCTACGCTACATAACAGTTGTAGATTAAATCAATGAAACATTAACTGCTCAACCAAGATGGCTGAAGTATTATTGAGTAAACACTAAAGGGAACTATCGATTTGCTTTTCAATATTCGCAACATATGTTCTTTAACAATCAAAGTGCTTTTTGTTAATATTTATCTGTTTACTTTCCCCATGCTATTTCATTGAACAGAAACACATGTCACAAAACTGTGCTAAATGGAATCTGTTATTTTATTTCTTTTAACTTTTTTTTTTTTGCATTGATTTTTCAGAAAAATTTCATTATAACGAAAAGTGTCTTCATGAGTAAAAAAAATATTGAATTACTCCATTCAAGGCTAAGAAAAAAAGAAAAGAAATACAAGTATTCAGATTAAGGTTGGAAAAGCATATATCAAAGAATAGATAATGCTGTTTCTATAGTTTGAACAAATTCTTAAACAATCCCCCTTCTCCTTCGATATCAAACAATTTGACTATTTGTCATGAAATGATTATATTTGTGTAGTGTGAACAATAGTTCATCAAGAGAGCATACATTAAATACAAAATTTTATTAAATATTTTAATATTTATACAACAAATATTATTTTTGAAAATGACTAAAGTCAAAAAGAAATGCAATTTAAGTAAGCTGATGTATTCTCATTTTGAAACATTTACATGAGATTTTTTCAAATAAATCTTGGTGTTGAATAGCTCATGACTATATCTGGTAACCATGTTTTTTTCTGGTGTGTTACTTATGTGGTTTGATGACTGATTACTGTGCCTGACCTGAGCACGTTTTCGGACTTTGAATAACAGGTATGAAGCGGAAGTAAATATTAGAAGGCTGGCTACACTAGCAGTTTCAGGGTAGAATGGAGAAGGCTTTATTTCTTTGTTTTGAAAAAAGAGGGGTTTTTTGTTTGTCAATCTATTGTGACAGAGTGTGTATTTGTCCTAGTTGTTTGCACGAGAACGGATATATATGGCATATTATAGCTGGACGGCTTCAAACAAGCTGCAGTCATGTCGGCACGTCCCCATCAGCATGTGTGTCCGAGAAGCTCTATCAATACCACGTGTTCACAGATTTGCACTTCGTGTCTCCCAAATGTTGAAAACCAGCTCATTTTTACAAGAAGAGCAAATGGAGATAGGTGTAGATTCATTCACAATTCAGTGTGAAGTCATTATGTTTTTTCTCCCTCTACTTATTTTTCACTTCTCAATGATTAGATAAACCTGGCTCTGTCATAAACCTCACATAACTGTTAAGAGGTGTTGGAGTGTACGTTAAATAAATCCTAGCAAGCGTTTGTTTGAAGTGTCCTTCACAGCCTGATCTTATCTCTATTTTATAAAAAAAGAGGGTAAAACCTGTTCTGTTGCAGTCCATAATGACAGGGGATCTATCTGAGGTGGTGTAATAAATACTCATACACACAACTGGATTACATACAAGTATGTATAAGTTGCCCCAAAATAGTTTGGAACAAAACATATTCCCAGTTCGAAATCTTCAGTACATTGTATTGAATTCTTTATGAATTATTTCTGTGTCATTCAAAGGCCTGGTGGCTGAGTAGTTATACTGAAGGTGGCCTGCATTTACTGGCGCCAGTGGCTGACTCTGAGGGTCATGGTTTGATTCTCGCAAGGGTCTCAGTTGTCGAATTTTCTTAACAAAAATATATTTAATCTAAGAGAGTGTTATTGACAAAAAAAATGAAAATAATTGTTTTCTTTTATGTTGCAGAGGACATTGGTAAAGAAACACCATAGTTCTCATCACAGCTTAGGAAGGGCGAAGGTTGTTAAAATAAGGGTAAGCAAAATTCTTATATTATATAACTACTATATTTGTTTAACCTTTTGTTTGACCCTGTTGTGTTTATGTTTTTTACAATTACAGCTTTTGCAGGTAAGGAACTAGATTTACGCTCTGATCAGTATGTACAGTTCTTTACGACATTTCGGGTGGCTGGTTGGCAGGAACTCACTAAGGGGCATTAGGAAGTCGATTTGTTGTGGTTAACTGTTTGTCCTCTTGTTATTGTACTTTGGTGTCGTGTGTGCTGCCAGTGTCGCATCAGGTGGTTTTCTGCACCTGTTTGGCTGGCAAGCTGCCATATGATTGAACTACATGTATGGCATAAAATCCCAACTGAATAAACATTAAGAAATTTTTTCTTCATCAAGACGCAATTATTCAAAAAACACATGTATTGTATCAGTACAAATTCTGCTTCTTTCGAAAGTTTATCGGCCCCTTTTGAAAGTAAGAAATATTTACCGAATTTGTGTATTGGAGAGCATTCTGTGTTACCCTTTTTCTTACAAGCAAACCATTGGTTTTGAACATGTGACATTTTTGGTTTCATAATCTAAATGTGGCATTTCTTCTCCGTTTTCTTACACTGGCATAGTTGTGATATAAGTGAAACACCCTTGAATACGATGTTAAATACAATTAAATAAATAAGCTTGTAAATGAGGCTCTTTGGGTGTTTAAAACTTAAATGACTACTATTGAACAATATTATCTCATCTGTGTCACGGAACCGGTAGTGATTTTGTCATTACCTGTTATTACCTGCAGTTTAATACAGCAGAATTGATCTTAAGTTTTTCCTGAAGAGTTGATTATTTGGCAGCTGAGATGGTTGTACCGCTGCATGAAGGCCTGTACATGGTATCAATAGCCGATATATCAGGTGTCTATCACTTCACTGCTCTTGACCTCCGTATCTGATGATGGACTGGGAGATGAATTGCTTCCAAAGGCTTCACCTCTGACACAACTTGAAACATACGAAGCCTTTGTTTTGCCGCCAGCTTAGAAGAGATAGGCGATAGAGTTGGCAAGAGGTCAGAGCCAAAGTACACAAGTTTACTGAGGAGCAGAGAGAAAAGCAGTATGGGATTGTGATTGTGCGTGGTCGATGTGAGATCTCCTCAGAAGACTACCTGCTCTGCTTACCCAAACAAACTGACACAAGGTCATAGCATGGTTTCACATTCCACTCTAGGGCTGTGAGGAAGAGACCCTCCATACCCAGGCAATTTCTACATTCTTCATTTCCCGTTGTTGTTGACACAGTTGAACAATCCCTTCTGATTCAGTTGACAGGTCTTCTAACATGTATATGGGGGAAATTGGCCTCATACACAACCTGCTGCCCCTCAAAGGAGTTGGCTGGGCTAAATTTCAGCTCAATTTGTTTTCAATTCCGACTCAAGGTTTGAGGGGTTATGTAGAGATTGTTTGTATTCTCCGTTGGCCCTACTTTCTTGCCCTAATCCCCAACCCCTTCCAAATTAAGCATGGAGGAATCAATGTTATCATAGGATTCAGAACACCTTCAGGCCCCAAGTCCAATTACTTATCGGACAGAAACTTTAGTTGGTTTGTCCTCTAACTGAACTGTGTTCAATGGTCCCACATTCTATTCTGAGGATAATTTACTGTGTAAAGAGGGATTTATACAAATGGCATTCCTATCGCACAAACATACTTATATCTCAGTTGATGAGCTATGTTTACAGCTCCGATAATCCTTAGATACATGTACTGATCAATAACAGGAGAGTATAAGAAATAATTTGTTTAAGATCCTTTTATTGTCATTCACTTCTAATCATTGATCAGCAATATTTGGATTATACAAACAAAATAGCAGTTGTATTTAAACCCATGAAACATAATTGATCATTTTACTGAAGGTTTATTTAATGTTTGCCAAAGAGAAGATCTGATGTACAATGTATTTGGTTTTATATGATGCTGTTATTGCTAATAATGGGAGATTAATTTGAGTTTCTGTTTGAATCATGTCGCAAGTACAAATATGGGCCTTGATTGTTATCTACCAGAGTGATCAATAGCAACTAATTGAGATAGAAGATTAACAATACTTGATGATGTGAATTGCTTTCTGAAAGAAGATTAACAATACTTGATGATGTGAATTACTTTCTGAAGAATAAGATATCCAGTCTTCTTATGAGATGAGCTAGATTTTCTAGGAATATAGGACAGGAAGTGTTGTTTGTATTTCTCTGTGAGCTCTAACCTCTCAGGTTTTAACGATTGTTAAAGGATTAGAGATAGCTGGGTGATAGATTCTACGGCCATTGGGTGTGCGTGCCAAGCATGCTTAGTATTTTTACCCCACTGAGAGCTTCACTTAGGAATGGATTCAATGAACTCAACCTGTCTTTGCTAACTTATTCACTGTTATTCCTGTTGTTGAGCACATTCTCGATTGTCTGTCATGTGGGGCCCTTTAGGAGGCTTTAGTCCCCTGTGGGACCTTTATTTTCTGTGGTCAAACTGAGATGACTGCTGTTCAAGCTAGCCAAACTGGGTGTAAGGATTGGATTGTGGACATTAGCCGATTGCTCCATCAGCCAGCATTGTTAACCACAAACAAGGGATGAGTCCTTTAGCTAGTGTGTCCAGTTGGGGAAAGTAAAGAGTTGTCCTTTGTTTGTTCTGGCTATGTTACAAAGGTCAGCTAACCCTGGCCTGCCCAATTCTCACCCCCCTTACACCAGAACCCAGCCTAGGTGTCAAATAGGCTTAATAGAGGGAGGATTAACAGGTAGATACAACTGACTTTGAAGTCATTAACTGGACTCATCATTTCACCCAGGAATCTGTCACCTCTGATAAAAAAACCCTTCTGATGAATCCATTAAAGCTCTATGCAAGGAAATGAAGCCAGAAATTAATCACCTAGCCCCTTCTTGTCTGAAGGTCAAAACCTCCAATTTACACTGTACATGATCTGTGTGAATAAAATCTTCCAAACTTTAACAACAGTTTAAAGATAACAAGCTTTATATTCTTTGAGCGACAGACCTGTATTAAATAAACACACTGCTAATCTGTGCTAGGAGTTTTATTTTCTAACCTCAAGGCAAGAAAATTGTCATCCTAAAAATATATTAATTTTATGTGGGGTTAGCCTCCTACTATCCTCCTTTACCCTGTGCAAAGATAGAACAAAACTAAACGAGAAAGAACGTTCTTGATTCACATGTGGATTTGAATGAATGATTCAAATGAAGTTTGAATCGGAGTGATTATCAACAAAACTTTCTTTACTAGACATTATTCAGGGCAGATTTTGAAAGAAGACAGAAGGCAGAACATTATGTCAGTGTGCCTTGTTACAAGGTGTATATCAATATATGTTACATGTAGGAGGTGTTCATGATCAATAGGATAGGAAATCCACCTGGTTGATGTTAGGTGTATTACCTGGATACATTGTTATGTAAATTTATATTGATCTTAGGGGATAAGTGCTGAAATGATTATCATGCCTCATCTACCTGATGTAGCCTCGAGTGAAGTTAATGTGCCAAACTCCTGACGGGTATCACAACAAGACTCCCTCCTTAAACGTTAGCATGACAAATACATCTGTCCATGTTAACTGGAGCTTTGTCATTTTCATATTTTACCATGACATCATTTTTTAATAAATCACCCTAAGCCCTATATATGCTTGTAGCGACTTACATATGTACACTGTATATATGTATAAACTATTTGACTACATATACGTATTAACTATTTGACTACATGTTTCCCCATGCAATGGCATTACAGCAAGTTATTGAATGTCAACACAACCATTTACAGAGTATTTCCTATTGAGCCCTCCGTTGAATGGCAGCATGTTTTTCACTTACATTCATTTTATCATATAGAAGATATCCAGAGCCTTCGAAAAACTGTATTCTGATTGGCTCTAAATAAGCTGGGGTCTGTGTTGAGAATCAAAATGACAAGCCTAGCAGCTTTGCTTCGTTTAGTACATGCAGAGGGATTTCATTTTGAATGTTGGTAACCTAGCTTTACAAAACTTTTAAAAGCTAAAGTAAAGTTTTTCTTATCAGATGAATCTGGCTTTCTATCCATAGTACACATTATTAAAAGTGTTCTGTTCTTTTATTATGCAGTAAAGGTAATACTGGTGATGTTCATGCTTTATGGACCTTGGATCCTCTAGGCTTTCTTGGTTTCCATTGCCATTAACACTGGCACACTTACTATAGAAGTGAAATACACTTAAATGGTGTAATGAAAAAACAAAGATGTACACAGTCAAGCAGAAGGGTTCATAGAATGTTCTGTTAACCCTAAAAGCTATTTTAGAGAAATGGTTGAATGCAATACATCCAAAACAACCAACAAACGGTAAACAAAAAGCTAACAAAAAACTGTCCCTGGAATACCAATATATTAACTGACATTTTTCCTACCCTTGTATTTTTCTGCCCGACTTCTGCATCTTCGAGGTGCTCTGTTTTTTACTATGGGATTTTTGTTTTCCTAAGGCAGTTTGTCTTTAAGGCTTTTTGGCAAGACATGGCTTAAAATGTATGTTATTACATAGTTGGGGTTCTTTCTACTTGGTTATGTCAGCCTCTCCTAGAGTTTTTTTTTTACAAGGGTGGAGCTATGATCAATGTGCATGCGTTAGAGAGCTGTACATACTTCAGCACTGATTGATGATATATCTATTTTTGATTTAAGGGTTATGTAACATTTTACATTCACCAATTCCATTTTTCTAGGCCTATTTCTCAGGATGTCATGAAATGATTCGAAAGACCACATAGAAAAAGAAAAAATTCTTCAATTGTTTCTAATTATCTTTAACGACTGTGAGATGTTAATGCCGAGTTGTAATTATTCGGTGAGTAATAAAGCTGGCCTGCTTTTAGTCTCCGCTCAGCGAGGTATGTTGATTGAGGGAGTCTGATGGCTGGGAGATGATGATGTCGCCGCTTGTACTAGATATCTCCAAGCAGGAGTTAGTATCAGGCCAGTTTTTTTGTTGGTATATCTGGTGTTTTGTGTATGTAAGTAAAGGAGATACAGCTGTCTGTTTGCCCGCTGTTTTCCAATGAGCGGTACTATGCCTCTCTGACACCATTCCGAGTTCAACCAGTCTGTGGGAACGTTACCTTTCTAGAATGTCTACCTCTTCTCTTAGCTGGTTCTCTTGGAAAGATGAAATTCTCTGATGAACCATAAAGTTATTACTGCAGCCAGGGCCTAACATCCTTATCTCTAGCCATGCCTTGGTCTGCTGGTAATCAAGACAAATGCAGTCCAAGATATAATCAACTTTATTTATTTTCATTCATGGTCTTTCTCCCTCTAATGAAATCCTTGAGGCAGCTACTCATATAAATCAGCTTATGAAAAAGAACTGGATGAGGCATGATTGTTTTAGCATAATGACTGTCCCAGGTTTATTTCACATGAGGTGTTCGGTTTCTTAGTTTAATGATCAATCTTCTTCAGGGGAAAAATGTCTTTAGGAAGGAAAATATTTTATTATCTGTCATACGGTTCTTCCTTTGCACTTTATCCATTCACTAGAAGCACTAATAAAACAGACCATTTAAGTTCTGTGAATATCTGGTTCAGAATTTATTATCTCGGCACACTGGAGGGTTTGTTTTTTATCATCACATAAATAACATGTGTTATGTTTCATGAATAGTTTTGATTTTTTTTACTACACAACATTTGGATAACAAAAAAGTCATACCAAAAAGTACTGGTATTAAAGTACATGTAGCTTATATTGAGCAAAAAATATATAAACAAACTATAAAATATTGCTACATGTACCTTGTTTGTCCCTTTGCATCCAGTTTTATCTGCTTACCTGTATGTATCTAAACATTACAAATTAGATTAAATATATGACTTTATTCTTCAGTAAAATATGGCATTTCAATTTCAATTTACAAATTTCCGATTTGTTATGATGTCCTGTTTTTGTCCTGTAAATGTATAATGGCGTCTTCTATGTTGCCCAGGTCGCTTAGTGGTAGTTTCCTGCACCCATTGAACTGGCATGCTGTCATAAAAGTGAAATAATCTTAAGGACGGCATAAAACCAAAGTCAATCAACCAATCAATCATTTTTCATTTCACTAAAAATCGCAGGAGCGTTATTTACGAGGTTTCCTCTCGGTTTTCCACTGTATTGAGATAGAGTAGCTTAAGAAGTGGAGAATCCGTCGTCATATACAAAATGAAATACCTTTGAGTATGACGTTAAACATTAATCAAACAAACAAACTAATCATTTCACTAAATGCTATGTACATCTCGTATAGGTGAAAGGCAAAACAAAAAAAAAGCGTACAATATTATCTTGTTGAATTTGGTGTGAAAAAAACATAACTACATGTAGAAATGCACTGTGGGAGATTTCTCATGTTGATCATATATAACTGTCTGGGGATCGTTAAACATCAAAGGTAGACACTAGGGAATGGACGTCATAGATTGTACAAGCTTCCCTTCCATGATTCCTGTTTTCGGAGAATTCTTTCAGCCATTTTTTCTCTCATAATTACCCACCATCTCTTTCCAACTCATTTACTGTAATATAAATAGTGGTGCGAGGACATCAATGTTTCGCGGGACTGTAATCCCGGTAATCAAATCAAAGCTTTTCTAACAGTTGGGCAGATTATTTAAAGGTCACATTGACTTGAAACTTGAATGATGATGGTCATTAAGGTGGAAGTACATTGTAGGTCACTGTAATGATGACTGCTTGGACATAGATTTCAACATAAAGCTGGTCAAATAAAATGTGTTCGTATTTTTGTTTTTGGGGTTTGGCTTCTGGTTTGTATTTTTGGTATTTAAACTCTTACAAAGTTGTATATGCGTGTGAGAAAAAAAAAAGTTATTAAATTTTATTTATTTTTGTATTAAGTTGTCCATTTCATTATTGATTATTAAAATTATGAAATTATTGATTTATGCTAAGCTGTTGTTCAGGATGAGATTGTAGATCAATTAATCTTTGCTATGTAAGCGGCTGCTCCTCCAGTATAAAACCATTCCACCGATGGGCTCCCCATGGGTCCCACAGAGTTATTGATCTGGTTTTGTGATGTCTCAGCTGTTCAGATTTTTAAACAACCCTAATCAGATTAATCATAGGGTGACATCACCTGTAATCAGATTAAAGCTCATAACTTACTTAACAACTGCTTCCAGTTTTAATTCAAAAGGATTTCCACAGATTGCCGAGACTTATTATAATCTTCCCTTATAATTACATTCTTAATTCCTGCAGTGCAGTTTAATAACAGTTGAAGAAGCTTGTTTTCTTTGGAGTTGGGTCTCTTTGTGAATTGAAGGGCTTTTTGAAGGTTTAATGGCAATAACTATTGGGCTCGCCTAACAATAGTCGTGCAAGGTTAATTTAACTGCTGACTAAAATGTCTTCAGACTCTGTCATCAATAGTGTGAAAAATAGCTTAGAAAAGGCACTGAAAGGATTAGCTTAGCCAGATCACCTGGGCATAGCAGTTTGTTCCTGACTGAGTGGCTGCATAAAATGATGGACTGCTCTGTGGTTTCTGGCATTGAACAGGCAATCTGTTAGAAAGTTATCAGAGCCTGTAAGAGTTTATGGTTGCATGGCGCGCTCACTGAACAGCGGCTCTGAACAGCCCAGCAGTCACCGGGGTAATTTGTTAGGGGTCCCCTCTTGTCCTGTGGCACGTGGGTCACTACAATGGAACTGCGGGGAATCTTTGTAAGTCTGGCCTCTAGCCCTGACTGTCGAGGAGTAAAGGAACTGTTTTCTATGAGCAGCTGTTTGTCACGACTGACTGAGTCTGAATGAGCAGGCCTCTCTTACTCTCGCCAGCTCACACTTACCTGCAGTCTGCCCAATAAAAAGTCCCTAGAAAATCAACCTCCTTTCATATCCAAAACGTTTTTTGTCTCATTAAAGTACATGTATGGTCCAAAACCTAATATTTGAAGAGATTCTGATATCCTCTTGTGTTATTTCCATGATAAGAGTTAATATTTTATACTAAATGTACGTTTGTCAGCAAAATACACTCCTAAGCAGTCCTACATGTATGATTCCTCCAGATAAGTTGTTAAAGCTGTTTTACTGATGCATTCATGTAAGAATTTCCCTTTATTGAGTCCTGTTTTTGACTTGGCCATAGTTTGAATGAATTAACTGCTCCATTCAACCCAGTGTTCTCTGTGGCGATTGTCCGCCCCGCCGAATATAAAAAGTCTGTTAAAAAAGCTGCGTTGCAAAAATCCTGATTGATCACCTGCAGTGTATTTGAAGATTTAAATTCTAATTTCAGAGCCATTATTGGGGGAGATTGCTAGGGTAATTACAGTTACTTTGTGTCCCTTAATTCAGCTTGTTTGTCTGTAATGAAACTGCTGACGTGTTCCCTACTTCATTAATATCACTAGCTCCTCAATTTTTATTTCACAAAGACCTTTACATCTGTCTTCATACAAGCCATAGCAAGGTTAAAATAAATCTATCAATTTCACTATGCCTTATTCATATTAACAGTGCGATTTTAAAAATATATATTTTTGTAACAATGTAGAGAAAGAAAATTTTGCTTGCCTCCAACGGGATTCGAACTATATATACCGTGAGCCTCTGTACATGTAGCTAAGTCGGTTAGAGCGCTGACCCTGCTAGCCAGAGACCCGAGTTTGAATGCCGGTGGAGGCAAGCAAAATTTTCTTTCTCTGCGTTCATGCAAAAATATATAAAACAGTTAAAACACAGGACAATTAGTACATGTGACTTCTGGGCCAGTAAAAGAATGTACCTGTGTTTCGTGCAGCACCTTATTGCTTCCGTTGATTTTATTGCAACATAATTGGATAATTATGTCAAATTACTGTATATGTTATTACTGCATACATTAAGAACTATTTAATTAAACAGTACTTTTAATTCGAAATTGATATAAATACATACATGTACATGTACGCCCTGTTTATGAAAAAAGATAGTTAGCAGATTGATTGACAGCTAAAGGGATATACATGTATATATGAATTTGATAGTTGTGCTAGATTGTATGAAGGACTGATTGTGTATTTATTTATTTACATGTTGTACCAGTATATGAATCACTCCTCAATATATAAATGTAGGTTGATGACCTGGAAATATGTATGGCGAGATTGTAAATGATGTTTTCCATGTCACATCATCGGATATTGACCAATCCGATATTCCTAAATAATGCAACACCATATTATTCTTCTGTGTCAGCCAATCACAATCCGACAATTTGAACCAATGAAAACAACTGTAGTGATGACTTTCACCCAATCAAACGATCAAAGAAATAGGAAGTTTGTTTGTGTCTAGAGGCAGTTGCTTTCATTTTTAATATACCTGTCTAGGTTTAAAAGTTTATATCAGTGAAAGTAAACAATAGGGGAAAACAGTTATTTTGTTTTTTATTATTCACAATCTTGTCTTCCATTGAAGTAATTCTAACGCGCAGTATTTCTATTAAACATTATGCAATCTTCTGTGTGTCCAATCAGAATTTAGGAAATCAAACTGAAGAATAAATGTATAGGAAGGAAAAGTTTTTTTACCTTACAGTGAGAGATTAGATTTTTATTTTGTGCTCTGCTGTTTTCATGTATATTATTTCGGCGGTATAGAAAACTTGTGTAGATAAGACATATTATATTAGTAATATTCTATGGTACTTTTAGCAGAAGATGTACATGTATTTTCCTGTTTTTGTAACAACAGACATGCCTGCAGTAGGCTGATTTGTACTGATTTTGAAAGAGTTTAGACAATATATTTTAAATATCTTATCTAACGTTTACTTTCCATTCAAATTTACCTGAATTATAGCCAAAAATATAGATCTGTATAAACAAATACAAGATTGATATGTACATTGTCTCTGCTGAATATAAAATATACATGTATGTATTAAAATATGAAATCCTGACACATGCAATCCAGTTTCAGGACAGGTTAATATACTCTTATTTCAATGTGATGTCACCAAATGCTGTCAGTTCTGTATTTTGAGATTGAAAGGAACAGAATTCTGATAGCATTTTCAAACTAAGACGGGGGCAGTTGGGTTTGAGCTTCCTGTGACCCGTTGATCTCTCAGCAAGGGGCACGGGAGGCTGATTTGTGGCGCTGTCCTGTTTTTTGTCCTGTCAATGATTTGTAGCGTCTATGTTGCTGGCGTCGCTTAATAGGATGGTTTCCTTCACCCATTGGGCTGGCACTCGTCGCACGAATAAAATAACCTTAAGTACATGTTTGGCGTAAAACCCCAGACAAACGGAGCTGCAAATCAGTTGCCTGTGGCTTGAGACCCATGAAGGATATAAAGCAGTGGCTACTTTAATCAGTAGTAGCTTTGAAATTACTTTCACCTGTTATAGTGCAGACCTCATTTGTAAAGTATTAAGATTCTATTAGGTCTTAATACCTGAGATCTCTAATCGGATGAATGGAGTCCATGGTAAAGCTTCAAACACGACATAACAGATTTTAGATTTGCAGATTTGATTTCAATTATTAAGTTACGAATTAATATAATTAATTTCAAATAAACTATTGAAATTAATTATTTCCCCAAATCTGTTAGAAAAAGTGTATTGTTATATTAACCACTTAAATATTTGGTAACGTACAAAACTACATGTATTTCACACTAGCAATGAACCACCTAACTGTAATGTTTAGGGTGTTTCCTCCATTGATTGGGCTGGCACGCCTTCATATGAGTGAAATAATGTTAAGTACGTCGTAAAACCCCAAGCAAAAGGAAGAAACAAAAATCTTTAAAAAAAAAAAATTCTATGCAAACATGAAGTTCATTAAACCTTGATAAAAATATTGAACAGTTTCAGATTGATGGTATTGTGTAATTTAAGATAGCAATTTGACCCCAAAATGAATGTTAATAAGTGTTTTTGATTGTTAAGTTGGTGAGGCAATTAACTGGCTGGTACTCATCTTAATGAGTTAGCTGATTCAGGGGTTTGCCAGAGCATCTGATGCTCCCTTGAAGCCATCCAGTAATTCCCTCTCTTATCTTGAGCAGGAAATAAGACTTATCTCCCTAACCCAGAAAACACCTGTCGTAATCACACTAAGACCACCTCTAAATTAATCACCCATCAGCAGATTTTTTTCCACTTTTCGCTTGTCAGGAGTACTGGGTACGTGTACTTCAGTTTTTAAAAAATATCAATATCACATTTCTTTTAGTTCCATTACATGTATTAAAAAAATCATGTGTGTAAAGATTTTTTAACCGTAACGAAGATACATACCAGCTATTTTGTTTAATATCTTGTTTAATTCTGTTTCTCCATATATCGCCAATTGTTGGTGGATCCTTTTCTGAAAGTCTTTCTTATATTAGTATGTCCTTGAAATTGAATGAAAAAATTCTTCGTTAAAAGTAGGACAATTTCTTGATGAGAACAAACTCCAAGTGAATGGGTTTTGTGACTACCTTTATATTTATTGTTGTCAAGATTAATCACACTGGCACATGGATATCAACTTATTAAAACCCATAAATCATCTCATGTTCTGGATACTTTGCCAGGAAAAATGATCTTGAACAGGCAACATGTACAATTACTGTAAGCAAACAAAAACCCAGTGTGATGTACATTTAGTTCAATGTATTTATGTTTTGGGCATGTGTAAACAATTAAAATTCTTTATTGGCGGTTATTGTGTATGTTGTGTAAAAGCGTCTGGGGTCCCCAGATCTCTTCCAAGGTTAACCATGGATCTAGTAACCAGTGATATATGGTCTGTTTTATGTTCATGTAAGCTCTCAGAATTCCTTGGCACCCAACCATTTTCCATCATTACGTGCCTCCAATAAGAACACCCTCTTACATCTGCCATCTCTCACTCTCAACCATAATTATTCTTCCCCTTTTTTTGTATTAATCCCAGGGTGGAAAAAATTTCTGGACTGCATTGAATTTTGCTTTAAATGAATTTAGCAGACCGGCGGTCCCTGGGAATGAATATGACAGTATCAGAGCTTAGTATTATTGTTTGAAGGCTGAATGAAGCCTTGAGTTTTCACCAACAGACCCAGACAAAGCATTCTTAAACCTTTGGGCTTCAGCCAAGCAGATTTTATTTATTAAGCATCTTGTTTCAAAAAGCAAACACTTTTCGCCCAACGCCACACACTAGTGTAACAGGGCTGCTTTCTACATTAACAGACTGTTTTGAGAAAATAAAGGTTAAAATTGATTTTTCTGCTTTCATTAAAAAACAAAACAAATCTTTGAATTGAACTAGGGTATTAATTATATAAGTTTTCTCTAGCTTTTTTCTCTGTCATATTCCCTTCAGTTTTTTGTTCTAAAAGTACAATATGTATACACTGTACATGCAAAATGTAAATGTAGGGACCATCACACTTTATATCCCCTGGTTTTGAGTACTCTATTTCCATACTATTGAACTAATTTCTTTCGAATTTGCCACATGAGAGATACATGTAATAGGAGATACGCATTGTGTCGATCTTCTTGAAATATTATTATATATACATCTAAAGAGCTGGATTCCCGTATGCTTGTTAACATTCATTTTCTTCAATTTATTTGGAATATAAACTGTCTAAGATTCCGAAAAGTTCAGAAAATTTTGGCCTTGAAGATCGCGGACCCACAACCTTCATTCTTGCACCAAATCCCGAGCAGTAAATGGGGATCAGTCTGCAAATTTTTATGAATAGAATTAGTTTATTCTAAGACAGTGTCATGCCAAATAAAATGGAAATACTGTTGCTAGTCATTTTCTAAATAACACAAAATAATTGGTTCATATTATAACTCACTTAGTGTTAAATCTAAATCGGTTGATCGCCAAACAATATTCAGAGAATAGTGTAAGACTTAGAAATAATGATTTTTCATGTTGCCTGCGTTGTGTAGATTTCCCCCCTGTATTATGTGTTTGCTTGTGGTGTGATATATCAGATTATAAATCACAAATGTGGGAAAGCCTGGCTGGCACAAAGAAATAGCGCCCTCTACTTTATGAGGTGAACAGATTTTCTGATTTAAAAAGCTGTAAATATTTTTCATGTCAGACCTTGGCGTTATTTAGATATGGAGTCAAGTATGCTGTACAAACAGGGTTGCCCATGTGTCATGAATTATATACTATCTGTTGTCTTGGTAGAGGAAGTGGAGGAGGCGGCCATGTGCTATGAGGCAGGGTGGGGGCTGCAGAGACCAGGAAGCCATTCTGTAAACAGGAGCCTCGGTTATAACTGTGGGCTCAGCTTGACCAGCGGTCATCCATCACTGACCACTTCATCCATCAAACTTCACTTAATAATGGTTCAATACTTGCTCTAACTGCCCCCTTAATTAGGCCCCTCAATGGTTTCTTGACATGCCATGCATCAAGGTTGACCAGTGTTGTTCTCTCCACGCAGGGTTGTTCCTGTAGCTGATTGTGGGGATGTCAGTACCTCTGACACTGTAACACTTGACACTCTGTTGATGATCCATCCATTCTGTTACACTTGTCAGTCCTATTATCTAACAGCACTACATCCTCATTCAGCCTGGCATCATTAAATTAGATTCACCTTCCCATCAGCTGAAGCCTTAAATCATTCCCACAGCAGATCATTTTCAAACGGGATGTTATTAAATAATTCATTAAAACTTTCCGTAGTAACATTATGGATGCATTGATTCTAGCCTTTCTGTTGTCCAACTTCACCATTTTTTTCTGTCTTCATTTCTACTTTTCGCATATTTTTTACTTCTGGGATTCCAATTTCAAGTTGATTAGATTTCTGTAAAAAGCATAGACTCGCTGATGATGGATTGCTCAATACAGAAACTTCATGGTCCCTAAAGATACTGCCACTGTATAAAAGGCTACTGTAATTTTGGCTATACAGTGATTAATTTGTTTTCATTTGATATGGTAAATAAATGTTCCCTATTTATTTGCTGGGTTGATATATGGGTTTGTCTATGGACAACCGGTTGGTGGGCCGTGTAATAAATTCAGCAATTCAATTATTACCCTGTGTTGTTATGTAGCGGATCAGTATTCATGTAGCGTGGGATCTAGGCTTGCTCGGGAAGCGTATAGATATGAGGAGCCAAGCCACCCACACTACTTTTATAATAAATACACTCTCTGGCTGTGTTTTCAACCCATCAGTATGATTACCTCTGTGGGATGAAATAAATGACCACATGAAGCACCTTCTCAGAGTTATTATGTATCTCATTCTAGACAATGGCACCCATTCAATCAGAATAATGATATATGGATTTTCTGAAAAAGAGATGTTCCTCAACATTCTAAAACATGCTGATGTCCTTGAAAAAAGCTGTAAAAAAGATACCTTTATACATGTACATGTATGTTGAGGTGACAAAGTGTCACATTTAACAGTATTGATTGAGTCTTGCTGGATTTTTTCTTTATGCCTTATAAAAAGTGTGTAGTATTGTTCTGTAGCCTACCCATTTGACATTAAGTATCATTTATTAAATAAAAATAATATTCATCATTAGATGTTTAACAAAGAAACAACCAGTAATGATTACATGTAAATATAAATTGATGACCTCAGCAAGTGTGTATCATTTATTACTGGACGTTTTCTTTTTAGTAGAATAAAATTATTACCCTGACATAATGAAATGTTTAAAGTTCACTATAGTGTTGCTAAAAATTACATGGATTAAGATGCTATTTTGCTTAATTATGTTGGATTTTATAACATTTTCATTGATGATACATCGATTGATCAATCAACCAATCTTTAATATACATGTATACATGTGTATCTTCACAAGAAGCAATGAAATTTATAAAACCGACTTGGCGGATAAACGTCTGGAATAAAATAACTGTTTTAAATTTGACAAAAATATAAGTATATACACTATCAAATATTGATATTATTTTATATTTTGTTGTTAAACATGCACAGTTTTGAATCAGTTGGTTAAGGATTAGTTGCATGTACATGTATATATGTGTAAAACCAATCAGCCAAGGAGCCAGCTTAGACTGGGGTTTATAGTTTTGGAATGTGTAGAAAGACAATCCAGAGTTCTAATTGACCTTGAAGAGCTTAAACAGTGTCCAGCAGATGGCGTGAGTGGTTGTATTTTAAGGTGATAGTATCTGCCAAGATTTAATAGCACTTTGGTATGCAGATAAACCACATCTGTGCTTAAACTCCACTCTTAACTATCTGGGTTAATCAGCCTCTGCCACAAGAGGAAGCCATTCCTGAAGTGGGATTTCTAACCGAATTTAAGTATCAAATCTCTGTTTGATAGACACTACAATTCCAGCTATCTTAGTATTAATCAAGCTCTTTCATGTGAACATACATGTACATGGAAATATAATAGTATATATCCCTTTCCAAACAGTCCTGTGTATTTAATAATATTGTTAAATTCAACATAGTCTCTGCCGCAAGGCTCTCCATCTTTAAGAGGGGTCATCCAAATATGATTTAAGTACTAATCCAGTGCTTTGTACATGTATTCTACTAATATGGCTCACACTTTTTTTTATCTCTAGCACTTTTAACATGTGACAGGTCTTTAGTATGACCAGGTATTGATGGAGCTTATTAGGATGTCCTATTAAATCAGTCGTCAGCCTCCTGTAGATGTGAGTATTCGACCCTGAGGCACTGTCCATCCGTCTTCTCATATTGTTCACTCTCATAGGCTCGATAGGCGCGTGATGAACTGGAGATAATTAATAAATCCATTTTCCTGAACATGGAAAAATCATTAATACTATATAATTCACTACAGTTCCACAGATCAGTTTTGAGTAATAAGCTTATAAAATAAGAGAAACTCCAAACAAGGAAGTCATGTTGGTTTAAATAATATATTTCAGCCTTATTATGCCATCGTGAGTTCTGATGATGACGTACTATCTATACCAATATGACTGTCCTGTTCAGAGTTTCTCTTATTCAGTGTTCATATGTATCATCCCATTCACATCACCTAAAACCTTTTTAACTGGTTGAAAAATCTCACTGCACTGCATTATTGACCACAATTTGAAACTGATTACGCATATATTATAAGTAAGAGTTGGGCTGGCACACCATCATTTGAATGAAATTACCTTATGTACGGAGTAAAAACCCCATTTAACAAACAATTATGAAACAGATTATCCCATACTTGGTCTCCACAGTTTATATCCTCTTGGTGATGAAAAAATAACTTGTCAAACTGTAATAATAAGGCTCTGTATCAGAAATATACAAGATGTATTTGTTTATTTTCACTGGAAGCACCAGTCTACCCCAAAAAATATATTCCATAGTTTGAATTTGGCAAGACTGAATAAATGGGAAAGATTCGAAAGTGTTTTGGACTTTAATAAAGGCTTTGTTTGTCCCATGTTTACATGTACTTATTTCTCCTTCTTTAATGTTAAAGTTAACTAAACTCATATATCAAAAGCTTCTCATACTATAAGCTGACAATCACCATTATATACATATATCTATTCGGTATATAAAAAAAAAAATTAAGTATAAAGCAATTTGTTATTTAATAGCTGTGTGCTGCTACAGTACCAGAATGACTCAGAGTTTTGATAAAGAGCTAGAATTAAGTTAAACATTCTGTTGCCAGTTTCTAATACATACGGGTCATTATTATAAGCCAGAATGCTGATATTTGTGAAATGGGTTAATTCTCTTTAATGGTTTAATATGGAGTTTCTGTCTAGATCTGATTATAAGAGTTTATGTGACAGTGCCTATCTGCACAGAGAGGAATTATACTGGAGTTTAAGTCAGGATAGATTATATTGTCTTAGGTGATGGGTAGAAGATGTGTGGTTATGTTCAAGACTGTTGGTCAGTCCTTTGTCTGTCTATGACCAGAGGCCCACTAAACCTATAATTTGTCAAGGCAAGATAAAGAGGTCTGGTGGTCAAGACACAGACTGATTTGCTGACAAATAACTACATATAGTCTGTGGCCTGCCTTAAATTGGCACTTGGCCAAACTGAGAAAGTACACGTAGGTCTTGCATGATCTTGGATGTCGCAGCGCTGTCCAGGTGAAGCTCTGGGGGTAGAGATTGTAAGAGGGAGAGAATCAGTTTATATTAATAGCTTTGGTGCCATTGGCCAGTTGCCAGCAGTGTCCTAAAGAAACCTGCTGTGCTTGTAAATCAAGTTATTGGGTCTGTAAGACTCTAATTGACATGGTCTGGTCATTGTAGACAGGAGCTGGACACTGCCCCATAAATATTGTATGTTACCTATGGAGTAGCTGGCTTTATTGTGGTCAGTAATAGAAATTACTCTACATTAAATACCCTGATATTTCTCATTTTTAAATATAAAAAGCAGAAATTGAATTGCTTGTTTTCTCAAAAGGTAAATACATGTATGGAATATATTTGTTGTAAATATGCCTGCTTTTCAAGAGGCCAGTCTGAATTTTCTCGCACTGTTTTATTCACATTATTAGTGGTATTGGACTGGAGAAAGGGGGCCACAGCCAAGCTGGTGAAGTTTTCCTCACTTTTTATATTCACATTATTAAAGTTATTTATCATATCTGAACAATGACTTGCTGCAGATGACCAGAGAGAAGGTAACCCAGAAAGCCCTGTCTACCTGGTGGCCTCACACACACTGTATCCTAACACCTGTGACACACAACCTCACCTGCCCCACACTGGAGAAATAGAGAGTTTGCACACATAAATCAATTTCTTATATCCACTATGACACATAGTCATAAACATATATTC
Organism: Katharina tunicata; assembly: GCA_032466195.1. Taxonomy (NCBI): domain Eukaryota; kingdom Metazoa; phylum Mollusca; class Polyplacophora; order Chitonida; family Mopaliidae; genus Katharina; species Katharina tunicata. The sequence goes on from JAVFBZ010186546.1 coordinate 32,897, forward strand.
ATACAATTTGGAAACTTAAATATATCGGTTACTTTTTACGCATATATATACATAATAGACCCTATACAGCAAAATTTTCTTTCTCTGCATTTATACAAAAATACATAACATAGGTTGTAAATGATATAAATCTGTTTGTATATTGTATATTATAAGAGGAAATAGCCATCTGGCTATGTGAAGTATGTTTCTAGCTGTCACTAATGCTGTCAAACTTACTGGAGGAACATTATCTTTCCAACAGAGCTAACACTTGAATTGACTTCACATTGTTTGGTTGAGTTGGAGTCGCTGATTACAGTTGGATCACACCACTGTCATATTAGTGAAACATTCCAAGAAAATGTACACAGAAAAAAAAATCTGAAATCTGTATTTTTTGTTATGCTTATAATGAAAGTTAGCAGTTGTAAAAGTAACTTAACATACTAATCTAGACTTCAACTTTATGTATTTCAAAGAATATTTCTGTTTCAAGTTATAGCTAGTCTTGTCAGCATTTTGGGTGGTTTGGGATAAGATATAAGTTGTGTTTTTGCAAGTATGTCTTGGCCTTGCAAAAACAGCATCTAAGTGTTTTGACCTGCAAAATTTTGTGATTTTTTTTCCCCGTTGAAGATATTAATGGTAACTTTCTTAAGCTACAAATAAATTTCTAACATGCAGTTGCTTCTTTTTTTCTCTTGGAAATGGTTTGGATATTAAACAATAATGTTGAATTATCAGGAATGTTGCCTTAGTGAAACAGTGATTATTCTGAAGTCTATTGATACAGTGACCTTTCAGTCAGTGTTGATTAAGAATTGTCTGATTAAAGCAAATAGATTGTGACTGGACACTGTAGGGGTCAAACATGTCCAGACAGACTGGGAATAAGTGACCAGTGTTATTGCCAAGTTTCTGTTTAGATGGTTTGAAAAGGCTGGCTGCTTCATCCATTGATACTGTCCCTGTGTATTATATCTGGAAGCCTGCCATGCAAACCCTTGGCCAAACACTGGTGACTTGGCCTTCAGTGCTTATAGGTGTACATGTAGCTCATCCCAGGAAATCAAGATTTGAGATTCATAAAGCTAATAGAATAGGACACAGTTAGGGGAGGTTTCTCTTAGAAGTTTGTGTGGATGTAATGATTATGATCCAAGGGAAGATGAAAAGGTTCACAGATTATGTAACCAGAAGCAATGAAAGAGGTGTTATCTCTGGGGCTTGTCACATATATAACATAGTTTATGCTCCATTAACCCATGGGAAGTGGGATTGTCCCTGATGATCCTTCATGTTATACTACATATTAAACCCATTTATTGAAATTCTCTGACTTGTCCGCTTCCAATATGCAGTTAAAACTCCAATAATTGTCCAGACAGGTCATTAATCCCAGCTATGTGTGCCTAGCCAAGGATTGTTTGCAGAAAGTTTTCCCCTTTTACATTATTAATGAGTCGGAATAATGCCCCTGTTCTTTACGCTTCAGTTCATCTATTTAACTATACAATCTGTTGGCTTCTACATCCTAAATATCACTTAATATTTAGATATCACAGCCTCAGCACTACGTTGTCGCCATTACAAAATAATGACTGAAATTCAACACTCATTAAATCTCGCAACAT